>SNQJ01S0018201.1:0-16007 GCA_010110895.2 Picea sitchensis | reverse complement strand
AAAAAAGCCACAGAATATATGACGATCAGTGGGAATGGAACCCATGACCCACCAACTATAACAAAGACTTAAACAACCTCCTCTAACCAACTTTCCACTATTTTCGGTCAGTTACAATTATGTAACAAAATATAATTAAAGGCTATCCAATCGTTGTATAAGTGGTTAAGGGTCCGTTCCTATTTAATGGGTGTGCAACCCGAGGAGTGTACAAATTTAATCAATGCAGAGTGACCTTGTAATTTGTGCTCAAGGGTACACAAGTTTTGAGGTTACACCGTAAAGCATGTCAAGGTGTAGCTTGACGGAATTTCAAGTATTTTATATTAGTTTTGCATGATTTTTTTCCAGGAATCTAGAGGTACACTATGTTTCTGCATTTGAGCAACATGTAAAAAATTCATTGTAAAACGTAATCATTTAAGCATTAATAAAAAAAGACTCTATTGGAAGCACACCTAGAGAGGTAGTCCAAATTGGGTGAACTCTGTTTTTCCAACTTGTGTATGCGATTCTATTATTGTTGTTCATTTCAAGTTCAATTATTTACAAGTCATTTATCATTAAAGTGGATTCAGTTAGATAAGTTCTTCACATGTAATTTGCAAAACAATCAAACAAT
The DNA here is from genome assembly GCA_010110895.2 of Picea sitchensis. Lineage (NCBI taxonomy): Eukaryota > Viridiplantae > Streptophyta > Pinopsida > Pinales > Pinaceae > Picea > Picea sitchensis. The sequence goes on along the minus strand of SNQJ01S0018201.1, from coordinate 15,385 downwards.
CATTTTTATTTCGAAGATCAAGTATATGTTTATGTGTATTTAAAATTATCAGCATCTAAGGATTTTTTGGATCACAAATAAATCTAAATATGGGCACAATTCATCATCCATAAATATAATAAATGCATTTGGTGCATTATATAAATAAAATGGATTTACCAATCATTCATACAAAGCTTGCCTTGTCTTGAAGGTGTTATTCCATGTGTTCTTCATTGACACAAACCTGGTGGTATCCTGATTTGCGATCCAACTTTGTGAAATACTTGGAATGTTTCAATTGGTCCAATAAATAATCAATCCTAGGTAGAGGGTACCAATTCTTGATTTAATATTTTTCAAAGATTTGTAGTCGATACACATTCACTAAGTCCCATCCTTCTTGGGTACGATGATGATAGGTGACCCTCAAGGTAAAGTGCTTGGTAAAATTACTCCCCGCTCCAATAACTATTGCAACTATTTCTTCACTTCATCTGCTTCTATAATAGACTATATATACAACCCAATATTCGGTAATGGGAAGTTAGGAAACAACTATATCTCATGCTTCACTTCCCTCTTAGGTGGTATCCCTTTAGGCTCCTAAAACACTTCTCTATATACCTATAACAATTCCTTGAATTTTTTATTTTTATTTTTAGTACATCCCTCCAAGGATGCCTTTACTCTTATCGATTTATCACTTGCTTGATTCTCTTATAAAAAAAAAAAACATACTTCTTACTTGAACTAATTAACTTTTTGGCTTGGTTGGCACTTACTAGTGAGATATTTGATTTACCTTTATCTGTATTAATGATGAAAGACTTCCCATACTTTATCATTTAGTACTAGTTTTATCTCCTAATGAATATTGTATCACTCATATACATGTAGGGGATTCCAAACACTACTCCACACATGTCAAGGGGTACTACATCTAACTCCACTTCATTAATAAAGTATGCACTTATAGAAAATTTGATATTACACTATTTTTTGACCTAAACATATGAATTGTTGTTTTCCCACCCCAATGGATATGGGATAAGGTTATCACAAACCTCCAACCTAATATTTATGACCATATTGGATGCTATGATATTGGCCTATGAACCAGAATCTAATAGAGCATCTACCTTGGTATTCTTCACTTGGATCTTGATATGGAAGAGTTTTTTTATCTCCTTCTCTTCCTTGTCATGAAGGCTACTCATATTCACCTCCTTTTCACTAAAGTGAAGATAATCATTTCATCCACATATGAACCTCTTTCTACTTGATTGCTTGAATCCATGGCTAGAAGGTTCTTATTACTAGCATCCTTCTTGCAGTTCTTAGGGTTCATCGATATTACAATGGCTACAATGGATATTTGTATTATTTCACTGATGTGAAGTGGTTTCCATCTTCTTGTCTCTCCCCTTCCACTTCTTCTTCCCATCCTTGGAAGTGTCTTGGTGCTCTTTTTCCTTGGAACCACTTGGTTTCCCTTTCTTGTGACCTATATTTTCCAGATATTATGATTACACACAAGCCTCATCAACTATATTTTGTTTGAAGAGAATCACTTGATTTCACAAATGACTGCGTAGAACCCCATATACTTAAGGAGTACATCTAGGTTCTTGGGAGAGATACCCAACATTATAGCCATATTTCTGAATTTGATGGTGTACTCCTACATACTCTACCCTTTTCTTTGCTTGAAGTAATTCCAACATATCCATTGGTCCTCTACATATCTGATAGGGTAGAATTGGGAAATAATGAGATTTTTGAAATCCTCCCACTTAGTTACTAGTAGACCACCCTCCAGCCTAAGTGTCCCCATGTGGCTTTCCCACCAGGTTAATGCATGGCTCTCTATTTTCAGTCGGGTAAACAAAATATTTTACTCCTCATCTATATTGTCAACACTGAAATAGATCTCTAATTTTTGTAACCAATGATTCAACTTTACTGCATCAATATCACCTTGGTATGGCTTGATATCCACTTTTTATTCCATTTTAAATAAAGATTATGAATGGGTAATGGCACTGGAACTTGGATTCTCTTTCTCGGGCTCTTTCCTTGACACATTTTCTGGGTCTTCATTTTCCCCTAGTTTCCCCTCATATCTGATCTCTGAGTTAGAGCCTCCAGTCTCTCTAAATGATCTAATATTTATTTCTAGTACTACCATGAGGAAGGCCATATTGTGATACATATCAATGATTTGATCTTCCAGCCTCACAAATCTCTCTTTTTTTCTCGAGGGTTTTTGCCAACAAAATCATCGACCAATGCTAGGGTTTTGGGACTTTGTTCTTAAGACAATTCCTAGATCCTGTAACTTTCCAAAAATACCCCAAATAAAAATTCCTTGTTACCAATATGAACTCTAAATTGTCATGGAATATACTCCACTGAAACAATTTATCACAAGGGATCTTATAATATTCTAAAGTCTTAGATTATGCAAATTACTTTCTTAGATCCCATATTATTGATTACTATATTATTGCTTGAAATTATGAAAATAATTGAAATATGAAAATGAAAGAAATGAGAAAAATAACTCACCTTCCACACAAATGAACTCAATATATATCACAAGAAACCCAATACAAGAGAAAACCTGTCTATAAGGTTATGCTCTTCTTTCTTTTCTTCAGTAATTAAATGCAAGTACAAAGAAAGGGGGGCAGTCACTATGTAGTTTCCTACAAACATGTGGCCCTAGTGGGTACTATAGAATATTATTCCTACCTCTTTTATGCTATAAAATCCCACTCCTTGTATGCTTTGCTCAACTATGGAACAATTACAATACAAAAGAATGGAACCCCTTCTCCTCCTAGTGTCTTGGTATTTAACATATCTTGATAGTTGTTATAGCCCTAAATTTCTCTACACATGCATACTTGGCCTTTGGCCCTCTTACTTGCATTTTTTTTTAAGCCATCACTAAGTTGCTCTTCTTAAAAAATCATTTTTTTAAGATGTACGCGCCCTGCACCAATAATGCTCGCGTACATATGCCTTCTACACCACTATAGACCGCATACGTACACATGTTGCACCACTACAGCCCGCATTTACTTGCAAAAGTTGTAAAAAATAAAAATTTGCAAGGAATTCGTTGAGATTACGGGCTATTAGGTAGTTTCCCAACCAATCCATCGCCTATAGCCCATGACCCAACCAAATAACCATCCTTTTGTCATATAAAATGAGGTGTTGGGGTCTCATTCCACATATAGACATAAGAACAATGAAACTCTACCCATTTCACATCCCCTCCTTGCCCCAATCATTTGCAACCATTTTATGAGAATTGCCTCAGAATTCCCTAATTTTCCTTCCTTCCTCCATCATAAACCCATCATACTTCCCAAGAAGAAGGTTGAGAGGAGAATCCATATGAAGGTGCACTTGGATATTGGTGAAGAGGAGACTAAACCAGGTTCGTGGAGCAGTAGCTAACTTTGGTTGTAAGTGATCATTGTATTATCAATAAAATAAGTACTTTTCCTATCCCAAAACATGATGCGTCGAATGTTTGCATTTGATTTATGTCTCTATTCTAACATATAAAATTTATTTATGTATGAATTGCATGCTTGTAGTTTTATGTTTATCTGTATTTTAATGTAGACTAGCCTTGGGAGGAGGTTTGCAGTCAGTGAAGTTATCGAGCGTGAGAGGATCATCACTACACACAGAGTAGAGGTACAGTTAAATGATCCTTCTCATTTTTCTTTTCTTGCATGAGTATGGGGTATGTTTGTGGTAGTTAGAAAAGCATGAGACTTTTATATGGTTGTGATCTACCTACATTGTAAACCCTGGTGTAGTCATAGCGGGGGGTTTTCCCGCTAGCAGAACTAGCGACTATACTGGGGAAGCCTCTAGGGTTTTAGGGGATTTTTTGGGTGTTTGATTGGTTTTATACCTTTTGAGTTTTTGTTGAGCCTACTGAGTCTTTTAAGGGATTTTGGTCACTTGTTGGTGTCATATCAGTTCTCCCTTCCCTATCAGTCTGTCTGTTTATTTATTTTTTTCAAGAAGTACAGAGGTGTATGTGCCGGCCTGATGTGGGTTAGCATGTGTGCATACCTGCCCTACTTTATAGACAACTTGTGTACATACGCATGCTTCTTAAGAATAAGTAGCATACCTATGTCAAGAAACTATTTTTAAGAAGAGGCAGTCAACCTCTTCCCTGATTAAGGTTTTACTTCTCAGGGTTTCTTGACTAAGTTCAGTGTCTCTGTTTTTATAGTCATAGCTTGGGTTAGATGTCAGTTTTCTTTTCTTTTTAATGATTTCTTGTGCTTAATTCCGAAAGGGTTTTAGAGGAGTCTTTGAGTTTGTTGATTAACATGTTTGGTGTCTTTAGTGACTCCCTGCGATCCGCAGTGGGCCATAGGTCAGTTTCAGTCTTTTCTTGTCCCACCCCCCCCCTTTCATTTTCTTTAAAAAAAAACAAAAAAAGTTTTATTTCAAGTTTTTCCTGTTTAAAGCATTCCCAAAAAGAAAAAGATTTTTCATTTCTTAGTTTTGTAAAGTAGTTAGGGTAGTTACTTTACTTGAAAGGAAAAAGAGTTCAATTTTTAAGTTCTTTACTGATTCATTAGAACTTAAGTAGCTCGTAGTCGAGTGAAATTTCATTTTAGGTCTTCGTTTTAAAGATCTTGGAAAAAGTTAGTTATGAAAAGTTGATTACAAAGAGCTAGCTGAAAATATTTATTTTTCTAGAAGTAATCTTTCTTTCAGAGTTTCATTTCTTTTCTCCTCTTTCGTCTCTCATACACATCACTAGTTTCACTGCCATATCCTCTGAGTTAAAACAATCCATTTAAAACGAACGCTAAAATTAAAAATAACTAGAATTTTATGTTTGTAGGGTCAATCAACTAGTTTAGGGATAGAGCCTTGAATTAGGTTGGAGATGAAACTCTTCAAGGCTTATAAACAAACATCGGAGTCAGAGCTAGGGAGTGTTAAAGTCCAGTGACTTGAAATTTATCTGGGACCGCCCTCTAACACAAGGGATAAACACGAGGTCGCGTGAGGAAAGGTAGTGGAGATAACCCCTCCAAAGGCAGACAAAATGTAGTGGGGAATGCATATTGAGTATATGTCGTGGGATACTATCGCTCACATTTTCCTATGGAGATTCATGGACCTCAAATCCATTCGATATCCTCAGTTGTCTTCCATAACATTTTCTTTCGATACCTTTGGTAGGTCTCAGACTTGTTATCCTGCTCATTGTGGTTTGCGTGACTATCGACTGTACCCGCCTGGTGACTATTTATGAGCTGGCAATTTAATTTACTTTATTCTACAGACTTACACAGGTGACTACGGGGGTATACCACGGTACCTAGGGCAGATGTAGGGTCACACTTTGCAGAGTATACCTGGAGGGTGCTTCCGTGTTCGAGTTGCACTTGCACTGGTAAGTTTCCCTAGTGTTGGCTGGCATCACTGCTCTTCCAACTAGATAGTGTTTTTCTTGGTTTATCTTGTAGGAACTTTTCTAGTGTGTTCTTGGTTTTAAACTTTAGTTAAATCCTTACCATGTCATTTATATTTTCACAAAGTGGCATATAAAGAGCTCCGCTAGTCGTGAAGGATTCAAGTCCTGCCACCAGTTGTGTTAGATGCACCACTGCCACCGTTACAGCGAAGACTTGACCAACAAGGGTCATGTGAAGCGACCAGGACACAGGAAATTGTGCCTGAGACAATTTTGTACAAGTTTTCCCTCCAAGGGTAACACCTTATGAGCGTCAGATAGTCTTACAAGAAACTATGGAAGAAAATGTTGCTACTTCGTCTGGGAGTCCTCACACTCCCTTAACGACTGCCACCGAATGGTGTATTTTGCCTCCTAACCCACCTTCGTTGGTCCAGATAACAGTGGTATCGACACCCTCTACTTTGGGAAGTGGTATGATTCCTTCATCAGCGATGACCACTGCTCCACTCACATAGAGTGTGACAAGCCCTCCATTTTCATATGGGATGACCGACTTTAATATGAACTATGTCCTTACCTACTCCACCCTATAGACCATGGGTCTAGGGGTAGGGATCTCAAACACTCCCTTGCAAGGGTCCATGTGGGGCACCTTAGCCTCCTATAATTCTATCCCTTATGGTGGGGGTCATATACCTCCTCTATCCCCCTCACTCGGTGGTGCTTTCCAGCCATCTGTCAAGCCAAACACGAACTATAACTTGTTCAGAGTAGGTAGTCTAGGACCTTATTCTTATACCACACGATTGGGATCCATGTCATTCTCTTTGTTTGACACATTTGGTAATAAATCCTTTTCGTTAGCTATCGTCTCAACTGGGGGAAACCCTGGTTTTGGACAACAAAACCTTGTGCAGGGTACTATTCCTACACAAGGGGAAAGTACAAGATTTTTATCCTCACAAGAACTTTGGAATCCTTGGTAGGGATCAATTACCTCGTCAGGGATGCCAACTGGGGGAAACCCCTTCCATGGTCAATGGAACCCCGGGCAAGGCTCAATACCTATGCCTGTCGAATCGACATGGGGAAACCCTTTCTAGAATATTTGGAACACAACGCAGGGAGAAATCCCCTCCCAACCCTCATCATCCAATTACGAGAATCAACTGATGATGTCCCAACAAATGCAGTTTCCATACACTGGTCAAGGCCATGGTATCTACCAGAACCCTGGCCAACAACCCAACTTTTCATGGCAACTTGGTGCCAGTCAAACTCCAGGCTCCCTTTTTCCTGTACATAGTACCCAACCTAAACTACCATTTCTAGAAACATTACACTTGTTAAACTTGTCAAGGTGGCTTAACGACCCGATTTGTCATGATCTGCATTGGCCCCCAATGCCGACTAAGTTTCCTTCAGATATCCCGAAATTCGAAGGCAAGCTTGAAGAAGATCCGGGTGATCACATGACAACTTTCCACCTATGGTGCTCGTCAAACTCACTGTGAGATGACTCCATACAGTTTCACCTTTTTCAACGCACTCTTATCTAGGGTGCCATGAAATGGTACATCGAGCTCGACCACTCAATATATTCTTACTTTAGAGATTTGGTGACGATTTTCATGAACCATTTCCAATTACCCATGAGATATGAAGCCGACATCGAATTGCTGGCCAACTTTGAGCAAACCAAGACTGATCATATCTTGGATCACATCTGAGAATGGCAATTTCAGAAGAGTTTTATTAAGGTACAGGTCCATTGGATTTCCTTCTAGAGTGGTTCCTGAAGTCTTTGGTACCTCAGTTATCCAAGGACATTGCAACTTCAGGAGTGTTTTTAGAGGAGGAGGTGATAATGAGACTGAAATAGATCAAACTGATATACTCTCAGTCTAGCTTACTCTATGATATTTTTCTAGATGTGCCATAGTCCATCCTTGATAAGGCCAGACAAAAGTATGGACCACATGCCGATGGTATATTTGGTTCATCACAAGGAAATTCCACTGATCAACTGTCAAATCAATTGCAAAAATTTTCGATACAATAGACAATGGCCAGCTAGACCTCCGGTTCGGCTACTCCCCCTACCCAAACTTTGGACGTACACAGTGTGCAGTCGACGAACCTGAAGGCCAACTGGTGTCCTGACGGAAAGAAAAAACAACAAAAAAATAAGGGTAAGGGGGATAATAAACCCAACAACAATGCTGGTGGGAGAAACACAAAGAAGACAAAGTCTAAGTATCTGTGTAACCTTTTCATAGAGGACCATCTGACTCACCTGTTCCCTCGACTTGTGGAGTCCCAAAAGTTATTGGTGCAAAAACAACCTGTTGTTATAACAAACCCATTTCCACATGAGAAAAATATGACTCAAGCCTCTTTGAGAATGGATGGGGGCAGTCAGGGACCCCCCCGTCTTCTAGTAATCTCTCAGTCATGAACATTTACATGATGAAAGGTGACGCTTATATAGCGACCAAGGCACATGAATAATGAATGCCGAAATCTATCGAAAAGGGTAAAGAAGCTAAAAACCCACCTATTCCTCTCCAGATTGAGAGGATGATGTGTGAAACAATGATACACATCCCGAAAGGGGCGTTCAAGAAAGATTCTCATAATACGAACACAAGGGCTGCCCAAAACTACTCTACGGTGAAGGATTTGTCACAAACCCCTTGTGCGATTTTCGATTTGGAAGTCCTCCATAGTTTCCCTTCACAGAGAAAGGCTCTTTTATCTGCCTTGGGATCAACAATGACTTGTAATCTGGGAATGATCATTCTCGATACGATTGAGTTGAAACCTCGTCTCCCTTACCACGTTGTGTTTCAGATAGTAGTGGCTTACCCTACAAAATATTTTACCCAAAATATATTACGGACGGTGGTTGATGAGGGTGCCTCAACCTACATGTTGTCGTTGGCATGTTGGAAGGCCATCGAAAACCCATTTTGTCTCCGTCACCTACTCTGCTTACTTCTTTTGATGATCGTTCTTTCAGACCATATGGAATCATCCCTTCTTTCCCCGTATAGTTAGGAGGGAAGAACATGTGCGTCAAAGTTGAAGTGGTCGATGCACCTCTCGACTACAACCTTCTTTTAGGAAGGAGTTGGACCTATGCAATGCATGCAGTGGTTGCCACAGTTTTTTGGGTCTTGTTGTTTTCACATGAGGGTCGAATTGTAACCATTGACCAATTGTCCTTCTCTTGGCCTAATCCTTCATCGAGAGAATCCATGGTCTCGATGATTGATAACCCTCAACCTGGTGTCTTAAATGTAGGGGTTATTTTGTGCCCATTGTTGATGGGTACTTTTGATTACCCGCCTCCTTCTAGTGATGTCAAACTCATATCGGCTGACCCCGACCAGCCTAGGGATGAAATATTTCAAGTGTTGTCGTTCTGAACGACTTACTTTCACGATTTGTGGACTCTTCCTTCCCCATCAGTGATGATGGAAGGGATAGGGCATCCTGGCATGGCCATGCCCTTGTCCGCAGAAGAATTTGCGTATAGTATTCTCTAGCAAGCTTCGACCAACCCCAATCTGACTCCCGCACAGGATTTAGATCCAGTTCTTGAGCCTATTTGGGCTCAAGGTTCCCTCGCCACTACAAAATCTTTATAATTGGTATTTCCCTATGATGAGGCGATTATAGAGGCATTGAATAGTCCAGACAGACCCTGGGATGATCTCCATCATAGATCACATTTCCTCCTAGATTTAAGAAGAATAGAAGTAGGTGAATTTGTGTTGACTATGACTGGAGATAGGTCTTGTCCTGTTAATCCTCTGGCTATGCACATAGTTTATGTTGAGGGTAATATGGAAAGTATCACTGAAATGATACCTATAGATATCTCCAGAACCCTTGGCATCGTGGAGAATGTTTTCGTCGGAGAGGACTTCTCCCCCAAGGATATTTGAATCTATGTAGACTTATTTAAGGAATTCCATGACGTTTTTTCCTGGTCTTATGAAGAAATGCTAGGCATTGATCCAAGAATCGTTGAACAAGATACTGACTTACCCTGACACCAAGATGGCTCGATAGAATCTTCATTCGGTGAATCCTCAGAAAGTGGCAACTATTAAGGATGAAGTAGAGAAACTGCTTAAATCTGGTTTTATCTACCCCGTACATCTGATGCAATGGGTGTCAAATCCTGTTCCTCTTAACAAAAATTAGGGTACGATTCACGTGTGCATGGAATTCTGTGACTTGAATAAGGCCTGTCCAAAGGATAATTTCCCCACCCCATTCATTGATCATATTGTCAATGAATGTGCAGGCTATGAGGTATTTTCATTCATGGATGGTTTTTTAGGATATAACTAGATTCAGATCAAACCCGAAGACCAACATAAAACAACTTATCGTAAGATGTATTTTCTTATCGTAAGATGCCTTTTGTCCTGAAAAATAATGGAGCCACTTTTTAGCGGGCCATTTCTTTTTCTTTCCACAACCTTAGACATATATTCGAGGATTATCTTGATGATCTAGCATCATGATCTTGTAAGAGAGCTGATTATCCCGTGAACCTCTGACTAATCTTTGAACGATGTCACTACTATCAAAATCGCTTGAATCCTAAAAAATGCAGTTTCTTCGTGACGTCGGGTCGTGTTTTATGTTTCATAGATTCCACAATAGGGATCATGGTCAATCCTGTTAATTTTGAGGTGATAGTTCAGTTGCCTCCCCCGTGCATAGTCCCCCAGCTTCAAATGTTATAGGGAAAAGAAAACTTTCTTTGGTGTTTTATTGCAAACTATGTCGAGATCACAAAAGGGTTCATGCGTTTATTGAAAAAGGGAGTCCCTTTATGTTGGGATGAAGCCACTCAATGCTCTTTCGAAGCATTGAAATTCACCCTCACATCTACCCCTCTACTCTAGCCTCCCAATTATAATAAATATTTCTTATTGTACTTGGCCACTGCAGAGTCAACCATCGATATGGTCTTGGTTCAAGAGGACAATTTGCTCGAAGAGGATGTCATTTATTACTTGAGACGAGAACTGGTTGGGTCAAAATTCAACCATTCCCATGTTGAGAATATTGTGTTGGCAACAGTGCATGTTATCCAACAGTTCCATCATTATATTCTACTTCGTAAGACCACCGTCATTGTCATTGTGAATCCATTTCAATATGTGTTGACACGACGATTCATTGGCGGAAATATCAGTATATGGATTGTAATCCTCCAAGAATTTGACTTGGATTTTGTTTCTGCGAAATAAAATAAGTCACTGGTCTTTGTGGAACTTATTTCAGAACTTCTGGTCGAATCAGGTGATGTTACACCCAAAAAATCACCTATTAAAGGAGATATTTTTCTTATCGCATATTTGGACCCTTGGTATGGAGATATACTAGTCTATCTCCATACTTTGAAGTTCCTTGCTTCTTCTTCTCGTGATGAGCATCGACAGATTCACCATCAGGATAAAAAATATATCACACTGGATCACACTTTGTATCGTCGAGGTGTAGATTGCATTCTTCGCCGATGCCTTATACACAAAGAAGCAAAACTCGTTCTTAATGATTGCAACACTAGAGCATGTGGTGGTCATTTTTCTGGGTTGGAAACAACCCAAAAGATTCTATGAGCCAATTAATTTTGGCCTACGTTAATAAAGGATTGCATCGAGTCGGTCCAAAAGTGCCACCCATGTTAGATATTCTCTCGGAAGACAAGGGCACATCCTGCTCCCATGTTTCCCTTCATTGCTATTGCTATCAGACTGTAACATCCCTCCTAGTTAAGGACGACTACTCTGACAACAGGTGTAATTTTTTTTTGTTTTAACCATGGGTGCGCGCGTGTAGGAGGGGGAACAGACACACTGGACTCCACGTCGCCACTCGACAACCAACAAGACGCAACCATGATGTTCAACACAAAAGGACTGAAGGCTCACAAGGAGTAACTGCAACAAGATACGGCCATAGGCATGAGGCGCACAACACAAACATTAAGACATATTGGGGTTGCACAGTCAGAACACAGAGGGAAGAATCCATGGTGTTAGAGTTACTATTTCTGCACAGGAAAGCATGACGTTTAGTCTTATGTCTTCTCGAAAGAATATTAGACAGGCTCCTGGCTGACTGCTCAGGCAAAAACTAGTAAACCCCTCGGGTGTGTCACAAGAGTGGAAACCCTGCCTTTAAAGGGCCTGAGACTCTTGATACGGCACTGGATTCTTGACGTGGAAAAACACATAGACATATATACTAAGGCTTACCAGGAGGTGTCTAGATCACTCCCAACACAAGTAGAGCAAAAAGGGATTGATTACAACCAAGTACACTAAGGGTTAAAGAACAACAATCCACATAGGAAGGCATAAGCTAAATACAACCTCGTCAACTACCCGACCAGTATTCCAGGCCGAGGGCCAATATCTAAGATCTAAAAGGATGATAAACACCTATCACTGAACCGGTCTAGGTTAATTGTAGTTTTACATCCTGAAGGCGGGTCCTAACCAAATTGTCGAGTACGACTTTAGGTTAGTATTGAGAGCATTTAAAACTCAATAAGTCGATATGTACACCTTAAATTAGCATTAAGAATCGATCAACATTAAGGGTTTAGCAACTTGAAGAACAGGATACAAGTCATAATAAATTGACGAATATTGGCATTGCAATTTAGACCTTATCATTAACCTTCAAGTTAAACGAATGATTACCTTGCAGATTAAACATCATCACGAACATTTCAATTAGTCTAAAATTGACATTTGCGATTCTACCGTCATCATTAACATTGCAAAATTAGAACAACTATTATTATTGCAAATTTAACAAGTATTACCATCACCATTAGCCAATATTAGTATTTCACTTAAACCATATCAATATTAATATTTAAACAAGTATTGTCAGAAGCATTCAAATTAAACAATATTAACATAAAGGCATATAACAAGTATTAAAAATAAGGCCTATTATTAACATTGCCAATAACAAGTATAATCATGGAAAATTAACAAATATTAATTAAAATCATGGAGAATAATTCTATGGAGGGTAAGTGTGTGGAATTGGTGCCGAATCAATATACGTTTGCAATAAATGCCCCTGCCGATCCGCTAACTAACTCCCAAATACAATAATAAAGACGTCCATACCCTAAATGAAGTCGGCTACATTCGCCAACTGATTTCATAATAAAATTTAATCGTGCATTGACAAAAATTGACCTTGCCATTTCGCCAACTAATAAAGAACACTTCCTGAGCCTAACTAAAGTAATCATTTGAAACTTGATAAGTTCATAATCATAAAAAGATATCAATTTAAGTCTTAATGATTCTTAACCAAGGGGATAACTACACTATACAGCTCATGTGCCAACGGTACAACAAGGGGGCGGGTTGTAACTCCTGGATGGTAAAATAAGATAAACAGTTGTGGCGATTTTACAATTTATATTTCGAAATTACATAATGTCAGATACATTTAATTACAGAATTTAGAACAATATTATTAAATGGAGTCCACCTATTTTGTTAATAAAAGGGGCTGCTCCCACAAACACTATTCTAAAGGAGCGCTGGTGTTATAAACAAGTTTTTATCAGATTGAACAAGTCAAGGAGATTTTTAATTTTTATTAGTGAACAGTGTGAGCAAAGGTTTGAATCACAGCTGTCACATTTAGCATGTATTAAGCAGTAAAAGAGGAAACCAACATTGATGGAAATATTAATAACTCATTGTATGCATAAGCCCCACGAATCGATAAAAGCGAAATTACAGAGTCGATTATTGCTGAGACCGTCAATATTCCAAAGAAGATGTATTATACCCCACCGTTGTTGCTATGAGGGCACATTTTGGTTAATGTTTCCCAGGTTTTTGAAAGCACAGTAATCCCACTAAGTATAACCAAAAATATCGTTATGGTAAGGGTATCGTCCGCCAAATTTAGAGGCGTATGAAGTCATTGTTGCAAAATATTTCCGAAAATCCAAGACAGCATTGAAAAGAATTCAAGAATACTCATAAAATAGAAAATATCGCTAAATATAGCTTTAACTGCATAGTCGAAACGTTTGTAATTTTTTTTTCACATTTTTCCAACCAGTTTTGCCTAAACTATGATCAGAAATTTAGAATTGTAGATTTCATTTTTTCAGAAATTTAAAAGTATTCACTTCAGTTATCGTGACTAATTAGAGTTATTGAGACTAGTTAGAGATGATCTAGACGTTTTTAAGGCTGTTGAATTTAGTTATTGAAATTAATTAGAAATTATGTATAATTTTTTAATTTAAACTACTCATAGAACAACTCGCACAAAGGAACGCGCACAGTGGTAGCTAGAGCCCCCCCCCCNTCGGAAAACAAAGCACACAGGCCTGTGAAAAACGAAATTAGCACGCCCAAAAATTCATCAAGGGACAAAAACGCACACAGGTCTGTGCAAAACGAATTTAGCACGCCCAGAAATTCATCAAGGGACAAAATGCACACAGGTCTGTGCAAAACGAATTTAGCACGCCCAGAAATTCATCAAGGGACACAAACGCACACAGGTCTGTGCAAAACAAATTTAGCACGCCCAGAAATTCATCAAGGGACAAAAACGCACACAGGTCTGTGCAAAACGAATTTAGCACGCCCAGAAATAAAAGTGTACCCACTGAAGAAAAAGAACGCCCCCGGTGGTTGTAATACGCCCAGGGTATCAGAAGGAACCCACAGAGATAAAACAAAAATGCCCAATATGATTATAAACACCAGTGTATCAAGGGAAAAACCCTACTGCAACAAGACGCCCCCTGTGTGTAAAAATACAGCCTCAAACTGTGGAACGCCCCCATTCATACAAGAAATGCCCATACCCAAAACAGTAACCACACGCCCCACCAAATATTTTTTTTTTTACCATAAACTGAGCCATATAAAACAGAAAAGAAATAAACTTAAACCCCATACAAATTTACCCAGCCCTAAACTGTACCCGTATGAAAAAAAAATGAAATATCCATAACCCCAACTATTTACCAGTAACCCTAAACTGAACTGATTATAAAAACGAGAATCTTCTGAGTTTAAGGATGAGGAAAGGACATTTACATCCATACAATCACAATCTCAGCAGTAATCACTATGCATTCTACCTTACTAAGTTCAGGAGCATACCTTTGCCTTATTTGTCTTCCGCAATTGACTCCCGTGCTCTCTGCTGCTTCCATCTTCAGTGCTCCCGCTTGCCAACCGTAGAGGACTCACCGGTACCTCCCAGCCAAACGCTAGGGGTACTCTCCTTCCCCCTTATCCCCCCGAGCCGCAAAGGGGCCACACACAACCCAGACAGTATCCTAGCTTCCCAGCTTGCCTCCAAGGCTGAGCTACCACTCAAGTCAGCTGATAATCCCCAACTCCTACAAGAAATCAGTCCAGTCTCTAGTCTGGTAGCATAACCATACCAATAGCTGAAAAGTCCCCTTCTTTCCCCCTCTCCCTTTCTTTTATCCAGTCTCAAACCCTAAATCCTCTTTCTTTTAGGTTTTCCCCCCCTTTTTCCTTTTTATTTTCTTATGTTTCTTTTTATTTTATTTTATTTTATTTTTTTATTTTTTTAAACTCAAAGAGTATGTGCGCTCATTAATAATTCCCTTTCATTTTTACATGCGTAAATTTTTATTAATGGTAGAGGTCGTAGGGATTAATAAATTTATGGAAAGAGAATCCATTATTCATTTTCTTAATTCTATAATTTAAAGATTAAGGAATACACGACAATTGTTTATAATATATATATTTATATTTTCATTTTTCTATTTACATGCATGCATTCATCATTGTAATTTATCATTATCCATCATTTAAATTCACCATTAATATATATATATATATATATAGGATAATG
>SNQJ01S0018200.1:43740-67598 GCA_010110895.2 Picea sitchensis | reverse complement strand
AAAAACTTGGGTTTATTGCATTCAACAAAAATATGATGTTTTTGATACTTTTAAGAAATGGAAAGCTTTGGTTGAGAATGATACAGGAAAAAGGTTGAAGTGTTTTATATCAGACAATGGAGGTGAATATTGCAGCAAGAAGTTTGATGATTACTATTCATACCATGGGATTCCTAGAGAGAAGACAGTTCCAAGAACACCACAAGAAAATGGTGTGTCAAAAAGGATTAACATGACAATCATGGAGTGTGCAAGGAGTATGAGATTGCATTTTGGTTTTCCCTTACAATTATGGGAAGATGTTGTAGATACTGTTGTTTAAGTAATAAACATAGGACCTTCAAGCTCTTTGGATGGTATCATTCCATAGGAAGCATGGAAAAGTAAAAAGGTAAACTATTCTTTTTTGAATACTTTCGGTTGTGAATCATTAGTCCATATTGATAAAGAAAATAGAACAAAGCTTGAGGCAAAATCCAAGAAGTGCACCTTTATTTGATACAATGTTAATGATTTTGGTTATCACTTATGGGATTATGAAAATAAAAAAATAATTAGGAGTAGAGATGTTATATTGAATGAGAAGGTCATGTACTATAACACCCCGAGGCTGAGTACCTGCTGAATTGTAATTATGTTTATAGGCTAGTGAGCCAAGTGTTTATAACATGAGGACTTACATGTTTATTAGGCCAGAGAGCCTAGATTCTTAAGGCCATGAGACTGATTTTTGTATATGTAATTGCACATATCATTAATAAAATTACATTGCTTCCTATAGACCGACCACAAAAAAAGAGTATGGGGGACTAAGCTCCACTAGGTACGGTAAGGGACGGGGCTAAGTGTTTAGGCCTAGGGGATAAGCTAGAGAGATTACCTCTAAGGGAATAATATTTTGTTATTATTTCCTAAAGGCTAAGGTGGACATGATTGGTGTTGTCCTAAGTTCCTAGAAAGGGAACGAATTCTAAATGAAACTCATGCAGCTGCAGGAAGATAGGTGTCGACCTGGGCGCATGCAGTTAAAGCTAGGAAAGCCAGCTCATTGGGGGTTTGATTCCCATTATGTTGTTTCTCCCCATCCTTGCATCGAGAAAATTTTCAATTTTCCTCATGAACCTTACAATTCTCGGGAAGTCTTTCACTCTTCCTGATTCATCCATGGATTCATGCTCGCACCTGTACATTGCCTGAGTCATGCTGTGACTTAATGGTTGTTGTTTCTACCATCACCTAAGCTATACCGAGCCTTGTTTTTTCCATCACCCTTAATGTAGTTGAATTATAAGATGGACTGAAGAAGCGAGCTATTAGGCCTGTGGTTTGAAGAGGTGGGTTGTTAGGCCTGTGCACTGAAGAAGCAGGTTGTTAGGCCTACAAGCAACTCTCTCCAGGTGAGAGAGGTTGTTGGGGAAGTGTTTTCCCAGAGGGAGCCCAACTACAACTATAGTTCTTGAAGAATTCCTATCCGACCTATTGTTGAAGCCTTGGAAGCGAAGTGGGGTAGCCGAAGGACTATTGAGCAGAGAAGGGGCACACTTCTTGGGGTGGGAAAGACATGTGGGGAAATAGAGGTTGTAGGTTGTTAGTGTGAGTTGGCCCTGAGAGAAAATCCTTTATGTTGATATGTGAAACCTTCCTATTGTCCTTTCCTAGCCTAGGAATCCCTTTCCCGGTGGAGTTTAGTCCCATCTCAGGGGTGACCCACTGCAGAGCGTGATGAGTAGCATGGTCTAAGGCTAGGAGGTTCGTGGAAGGTGTGCACACAGTTTGGTGGTCATTTATTGAAGCATAAGTGCCAAATATTTGTTAATTGTATGTTGTGTAATTGTACATGTGTTATAACTTGATGAGTAAGGCATGGATATATCAGCTATGCCGTGTGTGTAGGCTTACTATTATTTCTGCATTAATCTGTGTATGATGAGAATATGTCATGTGTTTGCATATATTGTTGGTATTTTTTAATGATTATTTCCACATGAATAAGTGGCATGAATAGAACGATGTAACTATTAATTGTGTTAGATATGCATGCATACAACACTACAAAATGGTATCAGAGCTAAGAGAGATGTCCAAAAAGTCGTGTTGCCCGACCTGTTGGTGGTCGAGGACGTTACAAAATGGTATCAGAACCATGGTTTCAACACTGAGCCTGGATGGGCTAGGAAAGTGGAGGTTGAAGAGAAGGTTTCAGAGTGAAATTGTTGTTGAAAAGGACAAAATTGAATTTCAAACCATTCCAGAGTGCCAAGAGAACACCTTGTCCATGTTTGGAGGATAAGGAGGTATAGTGATTCAAGAATGATAGCAGAGAAAGGAGACTGCAATAACTGTGGATTTGAAATTGCAAGGTTTGAAGTTGGGCCGTGGGATTTGTTCGAGAGAAGGAGGATCCTTCACGATCGTCATATCTGGAGAAAGGTGCATGATGATTAACCCCTAAGTACTTCGGACTTCAGGATTTCGACAAAGTTTATGTGTGATAGAGAAGAAAGGGTCGAAGCCCAAAGTTTCGAAGTCCCAAAGAGGATCTACACAGTAGATCCGTGGGGGGGGGAGTGCTACCATTGGATTTGACCAATAATGGATCAGAATTGTAGGTTTAAGCTAAGAGTGGAAGGCAAGAAAGTTCAGGAATTCGACGTTCGGGAGAAAAGGGGTATGCTAAGGTGAAATATCCCAAAGAGGAAGTCTCAAAGTGACGTGGCCTACTGATGTCACTAAGGATGATGTGGACACATGGGATGTGTGCCGCATGTCTTTGAGTTAAGAACCTTTGTAAGATATAAATGTAGTTAGAACGTGACATATGTCACCCACCAGATTGGGTCATGTGTCAACTTCATGTGTCATACCATGTGGCACTCTTGGTGGTGGCATAAGGAAGCTAAACTGGGCGAAGAATTTATTTGGATCGAGCCTGCGTTAATTTTTATCACGATCTATCAATATTGATGGTTGAGCGACATTGCAAGGATCGAAGTTGCGTGGAAGATAATTCTGTAGGGCAGTCTCGCAATCCAAACCATGGTTTACCAAAAGGGTACATGTCAGCATGGGGAAAATTGCGGAGTGATCAGCGGGTTGCTCCAAAAATGCCAACCCATGTCCCCAAAATTTGAAAAAGTATAAAGTTTGATGTGAATTGTTTTGGTATTTATTAGTTCAAGCATAGAAATCATGGGCCCCAGTGGACACGTAGCGCTAGATAGTGAATTCCGGAGACTTGGCACTCCGAAAGAAATGGATTGTGATGGAATGAGAAGAAGAAAACCTTGAAGTTCTGTAACACTGAAGTAAAGTGACATGATGACGTCACCGTGGTGACATGGAAGTATGTAGAGACTCATGATTCAGGAGTTTTGGGATGTGCAAAGGTGAAATCTGCCTAACCCTGGAGCCCAAAGTTTCAGAACCTCGAATAAGAGACCAAATCATAAGCGCTAGGTCACAACCATGGTCCCATGCGAACCAAGGGATAAAGAAAAGGGGATAGATCCTAAAATTTGTTGCAGAAAGGAACTGGGATTAGAGATTGAAGCTCGAGGGGTTCTTGATCGACCAAGACCTACAAAAAATGGAATCTGATATTATTTTTGTTGAATTAGATTGGTTTATTCTAGAAAATTATTAAAGTCTGATAGCCTGACATAATTTCAGTTGACTGCACATTTTGCAGAGTTAACGATTGTCAGAACCGAACTGAATTGTCGATTAGTGTAGAGAAATGGGGAAAGCACAGGCTGCTTACAGTTCAGAAAATGAAGTTAGAGGAATCGATGCCTATTTAGGATTTGAAGGATCAAACTCCAATGGGCATGGAGAAGAGATTGATAAATAAGGAAACATGACGAAAATCATTGAAAAGTTGTAGAAAGATGTCCATACTCACCAAGGAGATAATGAAAATCTCATGAAATGCAGGGAGAAATAGGGAGAATTCAACATAAAGTTGATGAAGATCCTGGAAATAATAGAAAAAGTGATGGCATATATCACCAATACTCTCCAAGGCATTCCAATAAGAGAGCACACAAAAACCCAGGTCCATCCCCTATTAGGAAGCATAAGAGGTCTGGGAAGGATGAGCTACGAGGAGAAATTAACAAAATCAAACCTCCTACGTTTGATGGGGAGCACATGAAGGATGATGGTGCAGAAACATGGATTTTGGGAATGAGAAAGAATTTTCAATTTCACAATTCTTCTTCTCATGAAGAGGGAAGAACTTACATCTATCAACTCAAAGGAAATACATCCATGTGGTGGGATCAGTTGGTGCAGGTGCAACACATTGATGAGAAAAATGTTACTTGGAGGGAATTCAAGAAGTATTTTGAAAAGAAATACTTGACTAAGAGGTACTATGATAAGAAAATTAAAGAGTTCTTTCAACTCAAGTTGGGAAGTATGTCCATTGATGAGTATGAAAGAATGTTTTTAGAATTGATGAAGTATGTCTCTTTCATCAAAGATGAGACAGTCAAGATTCATAGGTATTTGAGTGGTTTTAAACCATCCATCAGTGACAAAATACAATATGATGATCCCAAAACATTTTAGGATACCATAAGGCGATATAAGTGCCTATATTATCAACAAAAAGAAAGGAAAAATTTCCAAAAAGCTTGGGAAGACAAGAATAAATTCAAGATGGATCAGAGGAAGATGGAAATTAAGCCACCATTCTTCAGAAATAATCCTCAGGGACAACCAACTTCTAGAGAACCTAGAACGATTGAGACAGGTGGTCAAAGGCCAAGGAAACCACCTATTCAATGTTGGGGTTGTAAAGGTGATCATATGTTTAGATATTGTCCTCATAGAAGTGATAAAGAAAGAGTTGTTCACAATGTTCAACAAGCTAAAACAGTGGGGGACATAGGCATAAATTTACCAAGGATCTATGCAGTCTTGGACAACAAGCAAGAAGAGTATCAATCACATATGATTGAAGTGGAAGGTATGATCAACAACCAAACCATTACTATTTTAATTTATTCAGGATGTAGTCATAGTTATATAGATCCTAGGATGGTGGAAAGTTTGAAATTGCTAAGAAACAAGCATGGAAAATCTTGGCTGTTGAAGCTAGATACTGGAGCCAAAATAAAAGTCAATGAGATGGTTAAGTCATGTCTTATGGACATGAATGGACTGAGCACAAGGGAAGATTTGAACATCTTGCCTTTCAGATCTTATGACTGCCTAATTGGTATGGATTGGTTAGATCAACACCATTCCATCTTAGACTATTGTCACAAGGAATTCACCTGCTTGGATGAGGAAGGGAATAAGAAGAGAGTCCAAGGAATTCCCAGGGAAGTTACTGTCCGGGAAATCTCAACAACGCAATGGAATAAGTGTTACATGAAGGGATGTCAAATATTTGCATCCCATATGGAGGAAGAATCTAAGGATAGGGTGCCAAATTTGGAGGATCATGCAATCCTAGAAGATTTTGAGGATGTGTTCAAGGAGGTACCAGGACTACCTCCAAAGAGAGATATTGATTTCTCTATAAATTTAATGCCTGGAGTAGCTCCAGTATCAAAGACTCCTTACAGGATGAGTACACCCGAATTGAAGGAGTTGCAAATGCAACTTGAAGAACTTCTAAAGAAGGGGTATATACACCCAAGTGTGTCACCTTGGGGTTCCCCAATCTTGTTTGTGAAGAATAAAAATGGGACATTAAGATTGTGCATTGATTTCAGACAATTGAATAAAGTGACTGTAAAGAAAAAGTATCCTCTGCCAAGGATTGATGATCTCTTTGATCAATTGAAGGATGCAAAGATATTTTCAAAGATAGATCTCAGGTCAGGATATCATCAGGTAAGGATTAAAGAGGAAGATATCGACAAGACTACCTTTAGGATAAGGTATGGTCATTATGAGTTCACAGTGGTTCCATTTGGGTTGTCAAATGCACCAACTGTTTTTATGTTCTTAATGAATGGTGTTTTCTGGGAATATTTAGACATGCTTGTCATTGTATTTTTGGATGAAATCCTTGTATATTACAAGTCAGAGGAAGACCATGAGCATCATTTGAGGATGGTTTTGAAAGTGATAAGGGAGCATCAACTATATGCCAAATTGAGCAAGTGCCCGTTTTATCAAAACATAATTCAGTATTTGGGGCATATCATATCTAGAGACTGGATAGCAGTGAACCCTGCAAATATTTAGTCCATTAAAGGGTGGAAACCACCTAAGAATGTGACGAAATTCAGATCCTTCATGGGTCTAGATGGTTACTATAGAAGGTTCATTATATAGTTTTTTAGAATATCTCACCCCATCACTTCGTTGTAAAGGAAGGGGAAGAAATTTCAATGGACAAAAGAATGTGAAAAGAGTTTCCAGGAATTGAAGCAAATGTTAACCAATGCTCCAATTATGAAGATCGCAGATCCAAATGAAGACTTCATTGTATGCACATATGCATGTAAAGAAGGATTGGGTGGAGTCCTCAATCAAAATGGGTTTGTTTTATGTTATGAATCAAGGAAGTTGAAAGAGCATAAAAGTATCTATGCCAGTCATGATTTGGAATTTTCATCCATAGTGCATGCTTTGAAGAAGTAGAGGCACTACTTCATGGGAAGAACGTTTGAGCTAATGACATGCCATAATGGTCTGAAATATTTGTTTGATCAACCTACTTTGAATGCTAGGCAAAGTAGATGGTTGGAATGCCTCTGTGAGTATGAATTTGATATCAAGCATATCAAAGGAAAGGAGAAAAAAGCAACTGACACACTCAGTAGGAGAGTGCATGAACTACATGCTACAACCATTATCATGTATCAGACATATCTTAAAGGTGGAAGCTACAAAAGTAGATTTGCAGTACATGGAATTGGTAACAAAATTGCAGCAAGGTAAAATGCAATAGAAAACCGAAGATTATGAATTGGGAATTGATGGAATCCTTCTGTACAGAAACAAAGTCTATGTACCCAACTCTTCTAAATTGAGGAGTTCAATTTTAAAAGGGATGCATAATGTGCCTTATGCAGGACACCCAGGATATCATGAAACAATTTTAGCAGTCAAAAGACAATATTATTGGCCAGGCATGAAGAGGGAGATTGCTGATTTTATTGATAAATGCTTGGAATGTCAAAGGGTCAAGGTTGAGCATAGACACCCGGATGGGTTACTAAATCCATTACCCATTCCTAAGTGGAAATGGGAAGTAGTGACAATGGATTTCATCAGGAGATTTCCCAGAATGAACAAGCAGCATGATGCAATCATGGTGGTGGTGGAAAATCTTACTAAAGCTGCCCATTTCATTCCTATGAAGACTTCTCATAAGGAAACTAACATTGTTGATATTTATATGAGGGAATTAGCACGCTTCTATGGCGTAACCAAGACAATTGTGTCTGACAGAGACCCAAAGTTTACATCAAAGTTATGGAAGGGGTTATTCAAAGGGTTCAGAACAAATCTGAACTTCAACACTGCTTATCATCCTGAGTCTGATGGGAAGACAAAGAGGGTGAACCGAGTGATAGAATATATGTTAAGAATGTATGTGATGGAAAAACCATATAAATGGGAAGATTATATACACTTGGTATTATTTTCCTACAACAATGGGTATCAAGAATCACTGAAGATGAGCCCGTTTGAAGCACTTTATGGAAGAAAGTGCAACACCCCAGTAAGCTGGGACAACCTAATTGATAGGGCAGTGGTTGGGCCAAAGTTTCTCAAGGAAATGTAAGAACAAATGCTGAAGATTATGAAGAATTTTAAGGCTGTCCAAGACAGACAGAAAAGTTATGCTGATAAGAACACAACTCACAGGGAATTTAAAGTAGGGGATCATGTATTCCTGAGAGTGAAGGCCAACAAAATTTCCCTAAAGTTGGGTAATTTTTCAAAGCTGGCAGCTTGGTATTGTGGGCCGTTTGAAATCCTAGAGAGGATTGGTCCAATAGCACATAGGCTTGCATTGTCTGCATGCATGTCTATACATAATGTATTTCATGTGTCATTGCTTAAGAAATATGTACCTAATTCTAATCATGTTATTGATTGGAATGTGATTCAGGTGGAGCAGGAAAGTGCTTTTCAGGTGCATCTGATGCATATAATGGATCGGAAAAGAAAGTAGCTATGGAATCGAGCCATAGGGATTGTAAAAGTTCGGTGGACCTGGTATGGTCCTCAGGACACAACATGGGAGCATGAAGATGCTATGCGAGGATAGTACCCGCATATTTTTTAATATTTTGGAAATCTTGTTGTTGTTTTGTAAGTAAGTTGCACTAAGGACAGTGCAAAAATAAGGGGAGGGGATTGTAACACCCCAAGCTCGAGACCCTACTGAATTGTAATTATGTTTATAATATCTTGAGCCAAGTGTTTATAAGATGAGGACTTACATGTTTATTAGGCCAGAGAGCCTAGATGCTTAAGTCCATGAGCCTGATTTTTGTATATGTAATTGCACATATCATTAATAAAATTACAATGTTGCATGTAGACTGACCACGAAGAAAGAGTATGGTGTACCAATCTCCACTAGGTAGGGTAAGGGAGGGGGCTAAGTGTTTAGGCCTAGGGGCTAAGCTAGAGGGCTTACCTCTAAGGGAATAATATTTTATTATTATTTCCTAAAGGATAAGGTGGACATGATCATTGTTTTCCTAAGTTCCTGGAAAGGGAATGAGTGCTAAGTGGAACTCATTCAGCTGCAGGAAGACATGTGTCGACCTGGGTGCATGAAGTTAAAGCTAGGAAATCCAACTCATTGGGGTTTCCCTTCCCATTCTGTCATTTCTCCCCATCCTTGCATCGAGACCAGTTTTGAGTTTCCTCATGACCCTTACGATTCTCGAGAAGTATGCCACCCTTCCCGATTCATGCTCTCACTTGTACCTTTCCTAAGCCGTGTTGTACCTTGACGGTTGTTGTTGCTTCCATCACCTGAACTATACCAATCCTTGTTGTTTCCATCAACCTTACTAGAGTTGACTTAGAATATGGAATGAAGAAGCAGGTTGTCAGGTCTATGGTTTGAAGAGGTGGGTTGTTAGGCTCGTGGACTGAAGAACCAGGTTGTCACACCTGGAAGAAACTCTCTCCAGGTGAGAGAGGTTGATGTGGAAGTGTTTTCCCAAAGGGAGCCAACTGCAGCTATAGTGCTCAGAGAATTCTTATCTGACCTGTTGCTAAAGCTCTAGAAAGGAAGTGGGGAAGCCGAAGGACTATTGAGAAAAGTAGGGGTGCACTTCCTGGGGTGGGACATGCATGTGGGGAATGAGAGGCTGTAGGATGTTAGTGTGAGCTGGCCCTGGGAGAAAATACTTCATGTTGATCTATGCGTCCTTCGTGTTGTCCTTTCCTAGCCTAGAAATCCCTTACCTGATGGAGTTTAGTCCCAGCTCAGGGGTGACCCACTGTTGAGCGTGATGAGCAGTGTGGTCTAAGGCTGGGAGGTTAGTGGAAGGTCTGAATGTAGTTTGGTGGTCATTTATTGAAAGATAAGTACCAAATCTCTGTTAATTGTATGTTGTGTAATTGTACATGTGTTATAACTTGATGAGTAAGGCCTAGATATATGAAATATGCCATGTGTGTAGGCTTACTATTACTTCCACATTAATCTGCGTATGGTTAGAATATGCCGTGTGTATGCATATATTTTCAGTGTGTTTTAATGATTATTTCCGCATGAATAATTAGCATGAACATAATGTTGTAATTGTTAATTGTGTTAGATATGCATGCATATAACGTTACAAAATGGTATCAGAGCTAAGAGATATGTCCAAGAAGTGGCATTTCTCGACCTGTTGGTGGCTAGGGACGTTACATGTACAAATATCAGTTGTAGAGAAAGAAACAACAAGAAGAAAAACTAGAATACACAGTGCTTGATGAGATCATTGAAAAAGAAATTCCAAAGGAACCAGAAAATCAAAATGTACAACAACAGGAGAAGAAGGTACCTCAAACTCTTGCAAGTGTTGTTAGAATATCTATCAGGCTAAGTAGAGCCCCTAAATGATACTCTCATTCATTGTATTATTTATTGTTGATTTCTTCTAGTGAATCAAAATGTTATGAAGAGGCAATGCAGGTAGACACTAAAAAGAAATCTGAGTAAGGCATGAAAGAGGAAATGGATTCCTTGGTAAATAACTAGAATTGGGACTTGGTTCAATTGCCTATATGAAAAAGATCATTGCAGAATAAATGGGTTTACAAGTTGAAGGAAGAAGATGGAGAAAAAAAGTGGTACAAGGCTAGACTTGTTGTAAAGGGGTTTGCACAAAAGAAAGGTATATATTTTGATGAAATATTTTCCCTATTTTTAAAATGAATTCAATTAGGACTATTTTATGTCTTGTGGAAGTAGAATATTTGCATCTTGAGTAGTTATATGTAAAAACAATTTTTCTCCATGGGGATTTGGAGGAAGAGATTTATATGCAAAAACCATAGGGGTATGAGGTCAAAGGGAAGGAGAATTTGGTATGTAGGTTTAAGAATATCTTGTAAGGCCTAAAGCAAGATCCAAGGAAGTGGTATGTGAAGTTTGACAGGTTTATGACATAACAAGGCTATAGTAGATGTCATTCTGATCATTGTATTAATTTTAAAAGACTAGAAAATGGAAGCTATATTATCTTGCTATTGTATGCAGATGACATGATTGTTTAAGGGTCTAATATGAAGGATATAAATGTGCTCAAGAAGAAATTAGCTAATTCATTTGCAATGAAGGATTTGGGTGCTCCAAAGAAAATCCTTGGTATGAGAATAACAAGAGACAGGAAAAATTGCAAATTGTCATTGTCTTAGGGTGAGTACATAGAGAAGGTGTTGGAGAGGTTTAGAATGGAGAATGAAAAACTAGTTAGTACACCTTTGGCTAGCCATTTAAAATTAAATAAGGAAATGTGTCCCAAGACACAGGAGGAGATAGAATACATGTCCAAGGTCCCTTATTCATCAGTAGTTGACAACTTGATGTATGCGATGGTTTGCACAAGACCAGATATTTCACATGCAGTGGGAGTTGTGAGCAGGTATATGAACAATCCAGGTAAAGAACATTAGGAGGTAGTAAAGTGGATTCTCAGGTATTTGAGAGGTACTGCAACTCATGCATTATGTTTTGAAGGTTCAAAAACTATTCTATAGGGATATGTTGATTCAGATATGGCAGGTGATAAAGATAGCAGGAGGATCACCAAAGGGTATGTTTTTACTATAGGTGGAACAACAGTAAGTTGGATTTCAAAATTGAAAAAGGTTGTTGCAATTTCAACAATAGAGGCAGAGTATATTGCTGCTACAGAGGCTAGTAAAGAGATGATTTGGTTACAAAGGTTTACAGAGGAATTGGGAAAGAAGTAGGAGAATAGCAGGTTGTACTGTGACAGTGAGATTTCCATTCATCTTGCAAAGAACTCAACCTTCCATTCAAATACTAAGCATATATATATCAAGTACCATTTCATACGATCCATCTTGAAAATACACACTAGCCAGAATCCTGCAGACATGTTAACAAAGGGAGTAACCATGGAGAAACTGATTTCCTGCTCAGTTTTAGTTGGTATTCAAGAATGAATATGAAGATGAGAAATTTTCTAGGTCTAGTAAGGTTTATAGTCCAACAGATACAACAATTGTGGAGTTGTTGAGATCAACCTCCAAGTGGGATATTGTTGGTTGTAGAGCCTGATTATATTCCTGATTCAGAGGTATTTGTTTTCAGTCATGTTTATACCCCATGAATAATTTACACCCGGGAATAATGTGCACTCCTCCATGTTGGGGAGTGCAAAGGGGGGTTACCCCCTCTGTAGGGTCCTGGGGAAAGCGCCCCCCCCCCCCCGAAGGAAAATTTTCCTTGTAAATGTATATTGTAATTTCATTGTAAATATGGACCATTCATTATAAGGTCGTAGATCTAATTTTAGAAGCTATGTTATGGTTTTTTCTCTAGAAGGGAACCCTCTTTTATGAGGAAATGTATTTCGGCTATGTATCATTGTGAATATTATATTCTAAGATAGGATACTATGAGAGAATGAAGAGGAAGTTACAACGGGTTTGATGTAGGTTGTATCCCTTCATTTGTTTGATAATAATAAAGGAAGGACCTAGAAATTTCACTGGTGGATGTAGCCCACACTGGGTGAACCACGTATATTTATGTCTCTATTGTATTGTGTATATTCTGTGTTTTATTTCTTCATTTGTTTTATTTTATTGCTCTACGATCCTGTTTTTATAACACATCTAGCTGATTTGGAAACACTAAAAAAACAATCTCTCACTGAGAAAAAGGTGTGCAAGTCTGAGGAGGAAGAGGAGACACATAACTAGGGTTTTTGGTTATTCTTGGTGGCTACTTTATCTTGTTCGCTATCTCTCTAAGGAGGTGCACTCTTATTTTATTTTGTTGTTGTTGAAGTTGTGAGCACTAGAGGTGCGCTAACCTAGTGCTAGGGTTTATATATTTTCTGTGGCTCTTGAGATCTGGTGAATGGTTGGACTTTGTGAACAAAATTTTTCTAAGAAAGGTTGTCGAGTTTTTCCCCCATTTGGGGTTTTCCCAGGATAAATCTCATGTGTTCTTTTGTCTCTTGTTTATGCTTCTACTGCTTAGTACATGATATATATATTCTAATGGTAAACAAGTAAAAGAACACTGATAACTCTAATTCTTTGTAAATAAAGAAAATCTAACAGTTTCATGCATCGTAGAAATTGAAGGCCCCTTTGGATGATAGTCAACACTACCACCTAATACAACATTGAGAAATCTAACTCATTTTATTACTGAGGAATTTTTTTAAGAAAATATATCCACGTGGAATTCCAAACCTCTAAGAAAGACAACCCATACGTCTAGTAGTAGGAATATAATCTTGATCATGAGGAGGGTTTAAAAAAAAAATGGTCATATACAAAAAAATCCAACTCCTTTCTCATCCTTCATAATTCCATCTTGTTTCTTTCTAACATTGCTTTCATAATCAATTTACCATGTCTATCCATTATTATCACTTCAAATAGGTTTTCCCTTGTTAATAGACACATTGGTACCTTCTATGACCAAATTGATCCCATAGTCCTTTTATGGAAAATTTAGAGGCTTCTAATTTCTTAAAATACCATGTACAATAATACAATTCACTACAACATTCAATACTACTTAGCAAGGTGGATATTGGCTTCTCATATTAATTGGAGTATTATTTTTAAATGTGTAATGTCCCCTTCCAATTAATCATGACGGAGGATGACTTAATAGCCTATACGACTCCCATAGGATATAGTAAGAAAGGACAAGGGAGTCAAGGTGGTTTATTTGGTGTCTCTAGGTTAAAAGAATGACAAATTCTAAAGTGAAATTAAATAAAAACAAATAATTTTATTTAAATGAAATTGGAGGGAAAATAAAGTGAGGATTTTATTTGGTCAAAAAGGGGAAAGATCTAGAAGGCCCAAAGAAAGGATAAATAGAAGGGTAACCCTTCTCTTTGGCATTATGACTTGATCTCTCATTTTTAAGTTCTCTTGGAGACATTGTTCTGTTGGTGTTTAATAAAACCCTTCCATAACTACAAATTAGTTTTAGTGGTGCGATATCCACCCTAGCTAGACAAGAGGGGAGTCCACCTAGGATTTCCATAGGAGCTTCAGTTGGAGATTTATGTTCAGTTGGAGGTTTACACAGAAAGTCTGCAAAGTTTTTGTGGAAGAGGTCGATTCATAATTTTGCAGGTGACCGAAGGGTTCAAAGAAACCATGGTTTAGGGAATCCCCACAGGTTGAGTACGGGGCGTGATCCATATTTAGGAGTAGAATGAACTGATTAATGAACTAATTAATAGATAGAAAGAATAACATAAATATCCAGTGAACAATATCTTCTATTAAATAATGAATAGGTTGAAACTGTAAAACTACAGAACTGAAACTTGCTCTAATGGTGGTAGCTATCTCTGAGAGAATATGTTGCTTCTATGTGAATTTTTCTGAGTAGAATGGATTACAATGAGGCTCCAAAGGCCCTTTTCATATTACTCATGAATTCCAAAACCCTAGACATCCAAAAACCTAACCCTAGAAGGTGAAACACCAAAATTCATGTGGGCCTCATGGGTAATTTGGTGTAATTTGGTACCTCAACTTCCTAGGGTCATAAATTTTGCATACAACCTCCCTTTTAGGTGCATGATAGCCCGTTGGAAAGGTATTTTAGAGAACTACACATTCCACCATTAGACTTTGATTCTATCTACAATATGACTGTGGCGAGTCGAAAAAACAACGTTTAGGGTCCCAAAACAGCCCTGGAAGTACAACAAGATGTGCTGACATGAAAACATACAAAATACACCAGTTGGATGAGGTGAGAGGCCACCCGTATCCACCTGGAGAATGTGTGAGGCTTTCAACAACCCCATAAGTGTATAACTCACAATTATAAAGTAGTACAAAAAGACACGTTGAATAAAAAACAGACACGAGGAGCGAGTTGGAATAGGTGGGTGGCCACCAATATCCATTTGGATCAATCCTCCCACCTTAGGAAGAAATGGTATCCATTGCATTAAGTTCCCCCATCAGGTGAGGAAACTTCTACTGGATTTGGCCTTGGGTGAGACACTTGCCTTGGTGTAGGATTTTCCCTGCCTTGACAACTCAATAAAGATGGATCCATTGTTGGAGAGTGCCCTTGACCTATGTGTCCACGATCTGATTGGTGGATGCTTGTTCCGTGTAGTCAGGGTTGAGCTCTGTTGGTTTCAGTTGTTCGACGATCTCAGAGGTGTCCAATAACAGTGGAAAATATGGCTGAAGGACTTCCACATTGAATATTGGATGCAGACCAAGGAAGGGTGGAGTGTTGAGCTCAAAAAGAATTTCTACCCACATCCTTGGTGATAGTGTAAGGTCCATAACAAAGTGGGCGAAGCTTCCAATGGGGCTCGGTGAGATGCTCCTTTTGAAAATGTAACCAGAATTTGTCACCAACCTGGAACTGGTGTGGTACGATGTGTTGATCATGGTGTTGCTTGTACTTAGCATTGGATTTATGAAAAATATTCTGGACCTATTGGCGGATGTGTTGAATCTACTCAATTAATCTAGTGGCTTTGTTGAGTGCAAACTAATCAGGGGAAGAGTTTGTCTGTGTGGTGGAAAGAGGAAGTGAAATATCAATGGGTTCCAAGGGTTGGAATCCCATACCCACCTGAAATGGTCTATGGCCGGTGGAACTATGGAGAGCCCTGTTGTAACTGTGTTGGACATATGGTAGAATCCCATCCCATGTTTGAGGATGCTTAGAATTGTACATCCACAGGATCTGCACAATCATCCGATTGATGACCTCGGTTTGGCCATCGGTTTGGGGGTGGAAAGCAGTGGATTGTTTGAGCTTGGTGTCCAATAGAGACTAGGGACTCGACCAAAAGGTGTTGAGGAACCTGTTGTCTCAGTCGAAGATGATGGTATGTGGTATCCCAAAGTGGACTCAAACTCATTCCAAGAAGAGATTGGAAGTATCTGCCACTGTGAAATTCTTCTTACAGGCTATGAGGATGGCCATATTCGAAAATCGATCAACGACCACAAACACATAGTCATTTTCATTCTTGGTGGACGACAAAAAAGACATGTAAACCATGGAGATGGATTCCCATGGTTTCTTGGGAATAGGAAGAGGGGTGTATAATCCTTGCTTCTTGATGGTTGGCTTGGCAATGGAACAGGCAGTGAAAGACCTGATATACTTCCCAACATCCTGTTGAAGTTGTGGGAAATAAAAATGTTTCTGAAGAACGACCATAGTTTTCTCTATGCCAAAATGTCCTTCCACCCGACTGTAGTGGGATTCCCAAATCATCTTTTCATGCTCACTTGTAGGAGCACAAATATGGCCTAGGTGGCATAAGATTCCATCCTGAATGTGAAAATTAGTGACAGTGGTTCCTGTACCCAAGAGTTTATATGTTGTGGCAAAGTACAGATCTTGTTGGTAAAGTTGGGGCCACTCCAATGTTTCATGGCCACAGGAATGGAGCATAGTGGTGAGTGCAGTCACAGGAGGCCGACTAAGGCAGTCAGAGACATGATTGGAGATACCTTTCTTATATTTGATGTTGAGATGTAACTGTTGCAGGTAGGTGCACCACTTCTGATGGAGGTTGTTTTGCAATTTCTCCTATGTCTGTATGAACTGCATAGGCCTGTGATCGGTGTGTATGATCGTCACTTTCCACATAATGTAATGTTTCCATTGATGATAGGCTTGGACAATGGAATACATTTCCTTATCATAGGTGGGTTATTTTTGGACAGTATCAGAGAGTGTCTCAATATGGTATGATACAGGATGTCCATGTTGAGTGAGAATTGTGCCCATGACATATTCAGATGCATCAGTCTCAATCTCGGATGGTTGTTGTAGATCGGGTAAGGAGAGTATTGGAGCTAAGAAAAAGTGATGTTTCAGATCATCGAATGCTCGTTGTTTCTCCTTACCCCACATGAACTTGGACTATCACCGCCCTTGGTCACCTGGATTAGGGCTTAGGCAATATGGGAGAATCCCAACACGAACCATTGGTAGAAATTGGCTAGTCCCAAGAAGCTTTGAAGCTCAGTCAGTGTGGTCGGGGATGGCCAGTCACGGATGAATTGGATCTTAGCTGGATCAACATGTACCCCATTCTCATCAACAATGTATCCCGGGTATTAAACCCTGTTCATGCCTAAAGATCATTTTTCCAAGTTGGCATAAAGCTTGTGCTGCCGCAGAGTGTTGAAGACCTGCTGAATATGCCACATGTGCTCCTCACATGTTCTACTAAAGATGAGGATGTCGTCCAAATATAATACCACAAAGGAGTTGGTGAAGGGTCTCAATACATCATCCATCAACCTCATGAAAGTGGCTGGTGCATTTTTTAAGCCAAATGGAATGACTAGCCATTCGTAGAGACCTTATTTAGACTTGAAGGTTGTCTTCAAGACATCAGTTGGTTCAATGGGAACCTGGTGATAGCCAGACTTTAGGCCAATTTTGCTGAAGAAATTTTCTCCCTTGAGTTGTTCAAGAAGGTCATCAATCCTGGGGATGGGGTGGCGGTTCCTGAATGTGATTTTGTTTAAGGCTCTGTAATCAATGCAGAGTCGCCAGGTCCCGTCCTTCTTCTGCACCAGTTCACAAGGGGAGGAGTTGGGTCTGATGTGCCCCTTTTGAAGAAGATCTTGCATCTAAGGCCTGATATTATCATTCTCCATCAGGGAGCACCAATAGAATGTTCCATTAGGTAGAGGAGTGTCGGGGGTCAGATCAATTGGATGTTTGACTTGGTAGTGTGTCAGTACCCATGTAGGTGAGGCGAAGATGTCTCTGTATTCTTACATGATCTCGTCCACTTGCTTCTGCTGCAAAGAGAGGTGTTGTGTAGAGGCCACAGATGTGGCAACAACCTTATGCTTACTGTGAGCACAGATCACAAAGAAGATGAACTTCTCGGTATGTGAAATGACCTTACTGCATTTCTTAGCATAGATTAAAGAAATAATAGTAGGCGGTGCCACCTCTGGGATCTTGTACAATTTTCTACCCAAAGTAATAATAACACTCTAGGGTCTAGACTCATACACATCATGAAGCTTCCACAAATATGGTTGTCCTAAAAGAACATCACAAAATTCAAGGGGAGAAATATCACACAATACCTCATCTTTGAAAGGCTTGATGTCGTAGGGAAAACGACACTGTTGGATGACACAAATATCTCTTCCTTGTCGAAGCCAGCCGATGGTGTAGGGCTACGGGTGCGGTGGCATTGGAAGGTCCAGCCGCTTGATGACCTCTATGGAAATCAGGTTCTTATGACTACCATTGTCAAAAATGAAATGAATCTGAGCCCCCTTGACCCATATCTATGAGTGAAAGAGGCGTTCCCCTTCCTCTGGATATTTTGGTTCACTTGGTTGGCCTTTGGTGGTAGAGACCGTGGCACTGGGTTCGACATCGATAATTTGCTTCCCTCCTTCAGTATTTGACTCTGAATTAGAATCAATATCTGAATCGAAAGCCTTCAGCTCAACCACAAGGGACTGGTTGGAGCAACATTCGTTGGTGTTGTGCCAAGGACTTTTATGGTACTCACACCATTTTCCCATGTCCTCCGTCTTCTCGTTTTCCTTCTTGTGTTGCGATTTGGAAGGATTTTATTAAGGGTGGCCATCTCAGCTTGGTCCCTTACTGTATGGGTTGGGGTTTCCTTTTCCATTCTTTGGCTGTGAGGGGTTTACAGATCCAAACTCTCATTTTTTCTTCTTAAATTTTTGCTCAATCTTGACAATGTATCTATAAGCTGTGTCTAATGAGGCGATGTCTAGGAACTCCATTTCTATTTGAATATATATATGCAAACAATCGTGGTATTTGAGCACAAAATGACGCTCAAAATATTTGATACCCAATTTGGTGCGTAGGGTATGTAAAATATTGGTGAAGTCTGGTATTGTCTAGTCCCTTTCTTGACGTAGGGTGGTCCATCTAGTGTACTGGTCATTGTAGCTTCCAACAGGGTAGTATTTCTCTTTAATGGTATCCCATAAGGAATCCCATCTAGGAGTTACCACAAAAATTGTAGATTCCTCCACGACCCTTTGCTCAGAGTAAGTATCCCACTAGTCTTTAACATGGGGAATGGACTTGAGGAGTGCAAAAGTGATATTTTCCCTATCGGAAAAATTGTGGACCAAAAAATATCCTTTGATCAGATTCAACCATTTATCTAAAACATCCACATCAATCAGTCCTTCAAATAATGGAATATCAAAATTTACGTGTACCTTCAAGGGGGTTGCATGACCGCTTGATGAAGATGCTTCTCTCATGGGAAACCATCGAAGGATCTACACAAAGTTGTCCATCATTTCGTTACTTTGTCGCGTGAGGGGTTCCTTGAGCAACATTTTAATAGGATCTCTTGCTCCAT
Source organism: Picea sitchensis (assembly GCA_010110895.2). NCBI lineage: Eukaryota > Viridiplantae > Streptophyta > Pinopsida > Pinales > Pinaceae > Picea > Picea sitchensis. The sequence goes on along the minus strand of SNQJ01S0018200.1, from coordinate 48,567 downwards.
CATATTTCTTTTCATCTCCCATGGGTTGTTGTTAGGCTCGGTGTGACTGATATGGTAATGGATCGATTGGTTTGAGTCCCAACTTCTTGTACCCAGACCTTGTCGGGGACATGCACAAAGAATAATAAATTAAGAGCAAACCACTCTGATACCATTGATATGGATTTAGGAGTGGAATGAACTAATTAACAGACTGAATATCATAAACACATAGATAGGAATAATAACACAAATATCCAGTGAACAATATCTTCTATTAAATAATAAATAGGCTCAAACTGTAAAACTGCAGAACTAAAACTTGCTTGAATGGTGGTATCTATATTTGAGAAGATATGTGGTTGCTACGCACATTCGTCTGAGAAGAATGGATTAAAATGAGGCTCCAAAGGCCTTTTTCATATTACTCATGAATGCCCAAATCCTAGAAATCCCAAAACCTAACCTTAGAAGGTGAAACGCCAAAAGCCTTGTGGGACCTATGGGTAAGTTGGTGTAATTTGGTACCTCAACTTCCTAGGGTCATAAATTTTGCATACGACTTTCATTTTAGGCACGTGATAGCCCGTTGGAAAGGTCTTTCAAAGAACTACACATTTCATCATTAGACTTTGACTCCGTCTACAGTTTGACTATGGAGAGTAAAAAAAACAAAATTTAGGGCCCCAAAACCACCCTGGAAGTACAACAAGATGTGATGACATGAAAACATACAAAATAAGCCAGTTGGATTAGGCAAGAGGCCACCTGTATCCACATGGAGAATGTGTGAGGCTTCAGAAAACCCTAGAAGTGTAGAAATCATAATTATAAAGAATTACAAAAAGATCTAAATAAAAAATGGACACAAGGAGCCAGTTAGAATAGGTGGGTGGCCACCAATATCCATCTGGATCAAGGCATCCCGTGAGTCCCCGCTAGACGTCCAACAATCATCCTGCAAGAAAATATGCTATAGGGTTCACAATAGTCCGTTTGGATCAGGTTCATGAGGGTTACAGAAGGTATTGAAAGGCCGCTAGAAGAGAAGACATTACTTGAGAAAAGTGTCTCAATGAGCATCATAGATTGACATCATTCCATGTTTCGCTTGCATTGTTTTTGTTAGTAGATTTGTGCAGCTTCCTTGCAACCATTAGAATTTTGTGTTCAAGATTATTTTACATATGTTATTACAACCATTAGATATCATTGTATTGCTGTGATTGGGGGTTTCCATCCATAATAATATGCCATGGTTATCTACTCTATTTTCTATCTAATGGATGCATACAATGTGCATGTCAATATTCTTATATGAGCAAACTGTTATAAGAAGTTAACATCAACATCAATACAAAGTGTTTGACATATTTACACAAGGAGAAACAAATTTTTTTGGATAGAAAACATAATATTCCCACCCAACCTAGTTGGGGACATTACAAAATACATCAAAAATATTTGCAAGTACATTATTCCTAATAAAATAATATCTGATTGTTCTATGGAAATCCTTGGGAACCCTTTACTTATATGGCCAAAATACATTTCGATAATTACTATTTAGTTGGAGCATAGATATAAAAATAATTACATTTGGTGATTAGTGTCCTGACTGCTTTATATATTACACTATTTTACAATGATGATACACTACTGTATCCAAGTTGTATGATCAACTCAACTATATATATTACTTTTTTTTTCTTTATGTAATGGTGGTATTAATTGTATGTTTTAAACCTCTGAAGTAAAGCAATGCATATAGATTCTTAATAAAAACATAAATTAATCAATGGATCATACACATAGTACACAGAGATTTACATTGGAAACCCTTAACCGGGACAAAACCAACCTTCCTTGGTGCTAGACCTTTCAACTCTTCATTGTATTAATTTCACCATTCACCATACAATGTATACAATATTTTAGGTATCCCATAGCTACCAAAACCCCAATCCCTTAATCCGAGATTAATTTAGAAAATCGCTAAAAATAGCAAAATCCGTTAAAATAGCAAAAACAACCCCCAAAACAAATTTGGGGCGTTGCCCAGAGCTGAACGCTACACGTAACCAGGGGGAGACAAAACTAGCCCCCCTTGGGACCCCCTAGGAAGTTGGGATCGTCATACGCAGTTGTCGAATCTAACGCGCTCACACAAACACATGCAAGGAATATAACACATACTCAACATTCTCCCACTTGTTGTTTTCTTTGCATATAGGGGTTCATAGGATTACATAGTCAACAATCCAGGGAAGTGATGCCCATTGTTAATCTAAACCAGGAAAACTTCTCTGTGCTCACAGACTTTGTCAATGAATCTGCAACATTCTTCAAACTGTCAACCTTTTCCAACAACACCTTCTTTTCTTCAACCATGTCTCTCACAAAGTGATACTGAACATCAATATGCTTTGTCTTTGAATGATAAGCAAAGTTCTTTTCCAGGATGATTGCACTCTGACTATCACATTCTAATCTCACTGATTTTTGTACCAACCCAATACCTGAACACAATCTCTATAACCATATTGCTTCCTTGCTTGCGTGAGTGGCTTCCATGTATTCAACTTCTATAGTTGAGAGTGCCACTACAACCTGTCTTTTGCTCATCCAATTGATTGCTGGACTCCAAATAGGTTAAACACATACCCACTTGTGGATCTTCTTCGATGTAGATCTCTAGCCTAGTCTGCATCAAAAAATCGATGTATGTCCACCACCCTATCCAATCCTAGTCTTCCTTGGTAGCACAATCCATAATTGGTAGTGCCATGCAAATACATGAAGACCCTCTTTACTGTTGTCCAATGCTCCTTCCCTAGTTTTGACATATACCTCCTCAAAACTCCCACTACATGTGCAATGTCTGGTCTAGTACAGACCATTGCATACATCATACTACCAACTACACTAGCATACAAAACATGGGACATGTCCTCTCATTCTTCTTGTGTCTCGAGACACTGATTTGCATATAACTTTACACTTATAGGAATAGGAACCTTGATCGGTTTACTTCCATGTATATTAAACCTCTGCAATATTGTCTCAACAAATTTTCTCTGATTCAACTAGAATTTCCTATTTGCACGATCTCTTTTAATCTCCATTCCCAGAATGAAGTTAGCAGCACTAAGATCCTTCATGTCAAATTTCAAGGATAGCTTCCATTTCACCTCCTTGATAATATCCATGTTATTTCCTACTAGCAACATGTCATCAACATACAACACTACATAATTGAAGTGATTACCAACCTGCTTGGAATATACACAGTGATAAAACTTGCTTCTCACAAATACCAATCCAAGGATGTATGTGTCAAACATTTGGTACCAAATCCTAGGTGATTGCTTCAGACCATATAGTGACTTCTTTAGCTTATAGGCCATCTCTTTCTTTCCCTTCACTACAAATCCTTCTGGCTACTTCATGTATATTTCTTCTTCCAGATCCCCATGTAGGAATGATGTCTTCACATCCATCTGTTCCACTTCAAGATCAAAATCAACAACAATATATAAAATAAATCTAATAGAATTTAACTTGGCAACAAGAGAAAAAATCTCACCAAAGCCAATTCCCTCTACCTGGGAATAGACTTTTGCTACTAACCGAGATTTGTATTTATCCACTTTTCCTTCTGCATTAAACTTCTTCTTAAACAACCATTTGCTACCAATAGATTTTAATCCAGTTGGAAACTCCACTATATCCCATGCCTCATTCTTATCCAAGGCATCCATTTCTTCAACCATGGCCTTCTTCCAGAGTTTACTATCCTCTAAATTCATTGCTTCCCTGATAGTTTTGGGATCATCATCAGTAATTGATAAGGAAAAATTAGAACAAAAATTAGGTTGACTATACCTTTCTGGTTTCCTTCTTTCCCTCATTGATCTCCTCAATATTGGGGTATGAGGTTCTTCTTCTTCTTCTTCATCTTCCTCAAATGATTCATATTTTGCATCATCCAACTCAAACTCTATTTTCTCAAGTTCTTCTTGCCTTGGTAGGAATTCCTATTTGGAAACATCTTTTACCTCTCTAAAAACAACATCCCGACTGCAAACAATCTTCTTAGTTTCCGGGTTGCAAAGCTTATAACCTTTCACACCATATTTATAACCCATAAAGATACACTTTTCATCTTTATTATCCAACTTACTCCTATTTTCCTTTGGAACATGTACATAAGAATCAAAACCAAACATTGTGAGATGTTCAAGCGAGGGTTTCTTACCAGTCCATACCTTGTGTGGAGTTTTATCATCCAACATTGATGAGGGTGATCGATTGACCAAGTAACGTGTTGTATGCACTACCTCTGCCCATAATTCTTGTCCTAAATCGACACCACTAAGCATGCTCCTTGATTTTTCCATCAGTGTCATGTTCATCCTTTATGTAACTCCATTATGCTAAGGTGTGTATGGAGTAGTCTTCTTCCTTACTATACCACATTTCTTACAAAATTCTTCGAATTCATTTCCGCAGAATTATCCACCATTATCTGTCCTCAATTCCTTTATTTTCTTCTCTCTCTGATTTTCTACCAGAGCCTTAAATTCTTTAAATTTATCAAATACCTCATATTTCTTTTTAAGAAAATAAATCCATCTGTTCCTTGAAAAATCATTTATGAATGAAAAATAATACACAAATTTACTTAGTGATGGAACAAGAACATGTCCAAACACGCCATTGTGTATCAACTCTAAGATCCCCTTTTCTCTTGTAGCACCAGATGGGAATCTTACTCAATTATGTTTACCATATATGCAATGTTCACAGAAATCAAAATCCAGAGTGCAATTAGACATACCTTCAACC
>SNQJ01S0018200.1:0-29827 GCA_010110895.2 Picea sitchensis | reverse complement strand
TTAAATTAAAAGGGATGTTAGTGTCCATTTGTACTGTTTATGTCTTGGTATAGGGGTCTATAATCCAAGGGATGTTTCATCTGTTCACAGATGAAACATTCTGTAACAAAAATTGGCGACTCCATTGGGGATCGACTTTGATTAGTATTTCCTTGGATCGTCTAAAGCCTTTTCCTATTAGATCTTGCTTGCTTCTTGATTATGATATATTTCCCCTTCTCTCATCTTCACTAAAGAGATAATATATGCATTGATTGTTTTTTCTGAGTTTTCTATCCTTTTTTAGCAAGTTTTTGAACTTTTTAGAAGGGTGGCACTCCCTTGTAGTTCACTACAGGGCACCATCTACCTGATTGGCACTCCTCAGAAGCCTGCTAGAGGGTGCCATTAGCTGTCTGGAGCCCTTGCAAATCCTCCTACAGAGCACCATTCCCCTAAATGGTGCTGTGTTTCCTTGATAACATGAACGCCATTCCCCATGTTTTGGTGATTTTTCCTCCTTCTGCTTACTCTTTCTTAGTTTGATTTTGAGGGGATTTTTTCCCAGAGACTCATGATTGTATTTGAATTTATTTGGATAGAGGATTTCATGGTTTTCACTCATTTTTACCTTTTTTGAACTTGCAAGCCTCTTCTACATTGTAAGATTGTTTCCCCTTAATTTTCATTGGTTTGGTCTTTGTCTCATGATGTTCTCAATTATCTGATTGGTTGGAAGAGTCTGCAAAGGTTTGATTGGTCCTGAGTTTCTGTTCAATATTTTTTAGAACATATTGCTCTTTGAATGATTGAGTTTATTTTTATTACCACAACCTATCTTGAATACTTATGTCTTGTTGTTCATGTTTAAGGATTGTTGAGTGATTTCCTCTTTCTATTTTTCATTGTTTGTGTTCTTTGAGTCTTGTCACTATTTTGAGTTCGTTTCTTGTTCGATATTTTTACTTCATATTCCTTTGTATCTGCATTGGATTCTTTCATTAAATGTAAGGAAGTAGAAATAACTTGCATTTGATTTAGATTCATTGAATTTATAACGAAACAAACAAGAAATTGATTGCATTTAATGTTTTGGGTGGTACATGTTTGTAGTTCACATTAGGTAAAGTGCATTGGGTTTATGCATTTGGGAATGGAAAAAGACTCTTCTCATTTCTATAGATAAAGTTCATCCAATAAAAAAAATTCATTTCATTTTGTTGCAATATTTGGAGTTGAAGTCACAAACATTACTAGTTTCGCTTCCATACCCCTGAGTAAACAACAACCTAAAAATCAATATGCTAATTAAAATCCATCTAGATTTTTTTTTTCTAGAAGTTTACAAACCTACATTAGATTGAGTGTAGGACTTTGGAATATGTGTTGAGAATAAATTTCCAAATCCATAAACAAACATAGAATCTCGTGATAGGGAGAGAAAACCCAATTTTCATATAAGCGTAGCCGGGAACCCCCTGTCACATAGGGGTTAAACATGAGGTCATGTGCCGGAGTGTAGCAGAGATTATCACTTTGAGGATTAACAAAATGTAGTGGAATGAGCGTATATTGGGGGGTTTTGTTGACAAACCACTGGTTTCATTTGGTCTTGGATCTTCGTGAATCCTGAATCCATTCAGGGTCCTTTGGAGTCTTACCGGTCCACTTCTCTTCAGTTCTCTTAAAGAGCTTTGAACTTGATATCATGCCCATACGTTTAGACCCGACTATAGACTGTACCCACCCAGAGGTTGACTGCGAGTTGGTAAACTTAGTGACCTTTATATTTAGGGTTCATACACAAGGTGACAATGAAGGGGATTCTTTCTTGTACCTAGGTCAAACATTGGTCAAACTCACTTGGGCTCCTTAGAGGGTAACCCATAGATAGACCACGAGGGAACTTGCACCAAGGTGTAAGTATGTTAAGTAAGTCACCAACATAACTCATTCAATCGATCTATATGAGGTCCTTCTCACTCTGATCAAGTGACATTGGATTTCATCACCAATTAGGGCTTCATTGTGAAAAGGTTTGTTTGTTTGGTTTACTTCCTAGATTTTTTAGTGTGTGTTGTTTGTTTTCCCTAGGTATCCCTTAGGGTTGAGTATGTGTCTATGGAGTCATTTCCTGAAACTACCAATGAAGGGATCCCTTTTCCTGGGATACCATTTTTTTCTCCTTATGTGGGACATGTTGGTCCTCCTTATATCGCCACTTTGACTCTTCCTGGACTCACTATTGGGTTACCGGTCTGGTTGTTCTCCATTCTGGTGAATGCAAATGCTCCTAGTGATTCTTCTGTAATAAATACAACCCAAGACTATCAACCTCATGTTGATCCTTTGCTTTCTTCTCCCGTAGATTCTTCTTCATGTTCTTCCTCTTCTCCTAGTGAAATCTTTGCAGCTAGTAACCGGGTAGATAATAATAATAAGAAAAGGAAGATTAAGAAGAAGAAAAATAATCTAGGGGGAAATATTCCAACCATTGCACAACATGTTGGAAGCAATCAACCAACTACTTTTCATCATGTTGGGGGTGTTTATAATGTCGAAAGGTCTATCAAGACACATCGTAAAACCAAATTTTAGTGCAGGATTTCTAAGGGTGACCACCTTCTTAAGGATTGCTTTGGTATTCCCAAGGTTGTAGAAATGTGATCTCATGGTCATCAACTCATGTAATCATCCATTGCAGTTCATGCTGGTGAAAAACCATCAATTAGTGATAATCAGGTTGGCAGTGAGAAGGGTAAAGTCAAATTTCCTTGCTTGTTATGCAAGGAGATGCACCACACCTAACTTTTTCCTCACATGGATGAAGCTTCATATCTGTTGGAATATATTGCTTATTTCTAGTAACAACTTCCATCTCCCACCTTGCCATTGGTTGATGAAATTTCCAATCCGATTCCATCATCGGTTACTCCGGTTATCAGGTGATCCATCTGGTTCAACCATCAGTTGAGACGATCAATCAGGTGATCGGTCTAATTTCAACTTCAATCGATCCTACTCTCCTGTTGGAGAGTGAAGTTAAAGTGGTTGATCCAATACCACCCTTGGTCAATCCCAATCCTCCTAGAAAGAGTGAGGATGTCACTCAGGTCTTTCTTATTTTTATAGTATCTTCTGGAATAGGGGGCACTTCACCCGTTCCAATGGAACCCCCTCTGAGTAATGAGGCCATTCTTTTATATTGGGGTGCATTGCTAGAATCTCATATCCCTTCCCATATACCTTTCCAAATCACTATTTAGGTTTGTGGTAGGGATGTTCCTCAGAATATTTTTGATGAGGGTGCATCGCTTAATATCTTATCCTCTATTGCTTTTCAAGAGTTAGGTTCTCCTTCGCTTGCACCGGTGACTCATAATCTATTGGATTTTAATAGAAGAGTTACTCAACCTTTAGGGATCCTTCCTCAGTTTCCTATTACTTTGGGAGGGAAAAATGTCTTTATCAATGTGATGGTAGTCCATTACCCCTTGTATTTTAATTTTCTCCTCAGGTGTGACTATGTTTACACTATAAAGGCTATTGTGTCCACAATATTTCATTTGATATGTTTCCCTCACAATGGAAACATGGTGACCATAGACCAGCGCTCATTCATTGAACCTCATATGAAATTCTACAATCTGATGTCCCTAGACGTTTCAGTGACATCCGCCTTACAATAGGTCAATTATGTCGCAACCTGTCCCATGCATTCAATTCTGAATGAGAAGGAATCTCTCCTTTCTTCCGATTTAGATACGGTAGTTTACATGGTGATCTCTTTGATAGGGATATTAGAGCCTGATATCCTTACCGCTATCACAACCCTTGACATGTATTCCTTATAGAGTGTAGTTTTTCCATCTAGTGAAGATCTCTTGGAAGCCATGACCGAGGTTTGTCCCTTGACATGTATTCCTTCTAGAGCACTGTCCTCTTGGAAGCCATGATCAAGTAGAGGTCTTTGAGCATTTTTTATTTTATGATTTAAAGCTTGTTAAAAAATGAAACCCAACATTGACCATATTTTACTTGTTGATTTCAAGCTCGCTAAAAAATGAAACCAGTTTGAGAAATGTTCCCATTTATGTGTCCAACTCGTTAAAAAATGAAACAGAGGGCCTCAAGCATAGTATACAGTTTCAAGCTTTTGTAAAAATAAAACCTACCTTAGAATTATCTGATCCTTTGGTAGTACCTGGTCATGAGCAAAGTTCTTTTTCTGTGTCAATCTCGTTAAAAAATGAAACAAATGCCTCTCCTGTTGAGTCAAGTCTTTCACTAGATATCATAAACTAACCTTCATTTCATCCACCTTTGTACGTTGACACTTTGTCTCCATATGGTACATATACCGATGACAAATTCAACATCGATGGATGAAACGAAGCTTTGGGGCGAAGATATCGAGTCTGTAGACATCATGCTAGAGAAAATCCACTAGCTTCCATCATGTGGTTGGGGGAAAAGTACCAATTATCCATGGGTCCCATTCGAAACCTTTGGATATTATGTTGGGAACTCTTTGGAGTCTCATTTAAGCTCTTTCTATACTCCCTAAACATGAAAATATTTTCAAGTGATCTTGCTCCATTTCAAACTCGTTAAAAGGTTTGAAAGGAAGTCTTTCGAGTGGTAGTTTATCTCTTTTTTGGCCTCGCGAGACTAATTAAAAAAAATGAATACTCTAATAAAGCATGATTAGAAGAGTTCTCCCCTCTATTGTTTTACACTTTTTTTGGGCTTGGGAGACTAAATTTATGAAAAATTCATCCATGGATTCATCTTTAGGTTCTTTTTAGACTCTATAAACATGAAAAACCATCGACTTTACCTTCTTTGGGCTTGTAAATATATGCATCGAAGGACCTATGTGAGTTTGATATCTAGGACCCATACAGGACCGAACCTCTCCTTCCTCAGGTTTGTTAAACATATGTTGAGGGACTCATCTGAAGGATGAGCTATACCAAGCATTTGTTATCCTCCTCAATCTCTTTAACCAAGAAAGAGGTACTCATATATATGGATGGGGGAAAAATTGAAGGAAGTGAGTCAAGTTTTTGGAATTATTTATGGAAGTTGTTGTCGCCCTTGAACATGGCACCTATTTATGTATTGTCTTACAGTTGGTTAATATGCTTGTCTCTGAGTCATACCAATTCCATGCATCACCATACTCTTTTTTTCCAGCCGAAGAGTGATCTTATTGTTGTCACATTATGTTCTTGGTACTCATCGAGTCAATTCTACCAAGTCAGTTTTCATGCTTCATAATGTTTAAGGAAAGTTTCACTTCAAACTATCTATCTGTAGTATTACCAATTTCCATTTCCTGTGTTAGTCCATACTCATTCGATCTACTATCTCACATCATTTTCCTGTGTCATTTTTGTGTCGATGATGGGGAATAAATCAAGGCCCTCCTTCGAGAAGTCCTTTTCCTATCAACTTCAACACATTATCCAAGAATTAGAATTAGAAACTAGTTAATACCTTGGGACCTACATGCCTCAATGTCATGCCTCCTCACTTTCGACAGTGGGTTTACATCAATGACTCGTGATTGATTGATTCCATGGATTTTCAACTTCAAATCATTCATTCACATTCACTAGAATGTACTAGGGTACCTTGGGAGTCATTGACATCATTGGTGATTTCCCTTGCACTTGTTAATGGTTTACATCAATGACCGATAATCAAGTGGTTTCTACCATGTTCGACATCAAATCATCTATTCACATGGATATATTTGTACCACATAGGGATCTAGACGATGACCCTAGGTTGGGCGCTCACTCTGTCATATGATTTTCTAAAGCTACAATGGAGATCATTTGGGCATGTAAAAGATTTTAGTACAATCACCATGTTGGAAATCTTGCTGGTATATATACTATCACATAGATCCACATTGTATTGATCTCTGGCTATGTTTTGTCATCTCGTAGCTCCACTGTGTATTTTTTCGTGGCTTCAATCAGTTCATGTCATGGAGGTATGGATCCACATTATATATTTGGTGGCCATATCCTTAGTTAGTATTTTCATGGATCCATATTGTATTGGTCGGCGACCATGCTTTGAGTCATCTCGTATTTTGAGCATAGGTATTCTTGCCTCAGAAATGGAACATATTTCTATATTGTTTGATGTTTTTTTGTAACTTCTTCTAGGTTCTCCCACTCCAAAACCCTTGCATCAAATAATTTGTAAAGTGTTTAAGCCATTAGTCTCTCTCCTGACCTCACACTTTAGGGGGAAATCTGTTACATGCCAAAAGTGCACACCTAGGTATCTCGCCCTAAGTGTCACAAGTGTCACAAAGTGACATATGCACCTCAGTAAGTGTCACACGCAATGTATCAAGTGTTGTATGGACCTTCCAAAGTATCACACTCAATTTGTGAAGTGTCTCCACCCCTTTACACCATGAAAACAATTTTTCATGACCCCTAAATAATATGGGAGGAGGAAATCCATCATTTCTAGGTCAAACCACACCTTTTCCTTGGAAAATTCAACCTTTTTTGGGGAATTTATGAAGGGTGGCGCCTCCCTGTCCATATGTAGGGAGCACCACTTTTTTTGAATAGCACCCTGTCTCTCAATTGGAGCGAGCAACATTATTGTTGAGATAAAAGGGGGATCTCCCCCACCTTAATCTATGGGTCAACTCCTTCATATTGGGTTATTTGTGTTCGACCCTCATGCTAGGGATTCACTTTAGGATATGATCCAATATTAAAGGATCCATATCCTCAAACATATCCCTAATTTTCTCATGGTTTTTATGCCTCTCATGCCTATATAATGAGGGATTTTCATGGTGAAGGGGGAATCTAGATCTGAGCATATCAAACCTCTGATCTAGTGAGAAATATTTTCAAGCATCAAACCTTTGATCTTGGTAGATTAATGCAAGGGATGGATGATAATATATTGGATAAGTGTTGCATCATCATCCATGGTTTGTAAGTATTCTCATTGGGTTCTCATTTGAATATACTTGGCCTATTTCCTTCAATCTTGTTTATTCTTGCAAGTGCTTTTCTACTGTTTCTTCAATCTTTGTAGATGAATTTATTTGACCTAATATTATAGAGTAGGAGATAGTCGTTTCTAGTGTCCATTTGTAGTGTTTTTGTCTTGGTACAGGGGTCTATAATCCAATGGATGTTTTATCTTTCCACAGATGAAACATTCTGTAACAACACCCAATACAATCAACTTAATTCTAATATCTCTAAACTCGACCTAATTTTCAACACACAGGTTGCCAATATTGGATCATTGGAAAGTAAGGTTTTTATAATCGAAGACATGCAACAATATCTCAATATACTATGAGCACACCTCCTACACCATGGGACTAATTGGCAAGAGCATCACATGGATCCACCAAGTGTGGAATCCTTTGTGGATGAATAACATAACAATAGATCAACCCTTTAGGGTAAAAATATGTGGCACATATATCCCAAATTAGATTCAGACAAGTTGGATGGTTCTGATTCCACATGATGGGGTACTCATATGGAACATTATTTCTCCCTCCAAGGTGTCTCTAATGAATTGATGAAACTTTCAGTGAGTGTGTTATACTTAGATAGGTAATGTTGTCAATTGTGGCAATGGAATAATAAATTCTATGGATGGTACCTTGCTTTTACCTAGTTTGTTAAATCCACTTATGATCATTTTGAAATACACATTCATTATTTGGTTAGTTCACCAATTTGTGCCAAAAGCGAACAATGGAAAATTTTATAGCATCCTTAAAGAAATTAGCAATCCACATACATGGGATGATGAATTATTTTTTCAAATAATTTTTTATCAACGATTTGAAGGAGGAAATTAAAGAACATGTTTTTATGGCTCAACCAACTACTTGGTTGGAGGATTCTCAATGAGATATAGAAACACAAATGGTGGAAAATATACAAAAAAGAGAAACCCATTTATTTCCACCCATGCCCCCATTTGGCACCTACAACAATCCCTTTACTTGCCCATCTGTTAAGAGTCCACAAGTTGACCAATGAAGAAGCCACATAATTCCAATGCCTCAAAATTTTTGTATCATTATGATTAGTGGTATTTCAAATTGATGTATCCCACTCATACCATATTGAATACATTTATGTAGAAGACAATACCACTAGAAGGAAATTACCTAGAGCCTCTTTGTGAGGAACCCCAAATCTCCCTCGATGCTTTATTTATAATTTTATCTCCCCAAAACCCAAATTTGATTGGCTACATTAAAAATATAAAGGTGATTTATTTAATTGACAGTGGCAAGACCAACAATTTTATTCATTGGTGATTTACACAGGAAACCCGTTGTTATGTCCATGCAATGCATAATTTTAAAATTATGATAGCCAATAGTGTTGTAATGAAGTGTGGTGAAAAGTGTGATAGTGTGAAAGTTCATATGCATGACTACTAGCTCAAATCCCACATGTTTTCTATTGAAATGGGAAGTTTTGATTTTGATGTAGTTATCGACATATAATAGTTATGGAATTTGGGTTGGTTATCATGGATTTCAAGGAATTATACACGATCCCCAGTAAGGAGGGTCATACAAATACACTAAAAGGGATCAATTTTGGCTCCTCCAAAATTATTAGCTCTCACAGTATGGGAAAGATCTCAAACAAAGGCCATTTAGGAATATTTGATGCCATGAAAGTTATGGACAAACCCCCATAGGAAATTTACCCCTTATTTGCAGTTGTTTCTGGTAAAGAATCAATAGGTATTTGAAACACCCCCATGTATTACCTCCTTCATGTGGTGAGAATGATCATGGTATTCGCTTGATTCTAGGTAGTCATCCATCGAACGCCCATTCGTATTGGCCCCCTTTTGCATAAAAGAATTAAATTGAAAATATTATTTAGGAATTTTCAGAGGCCATCATCATCTATCCTATTACTATCCCTTACTCATCACATTTGGTCATGGTATTAAATAAACACAGTAATTGTCACATGTCCCTTGAATTATATGCTCTCAATAAGTTGACCATCAAAGACAAATTTCCCATTCTAGTTATTGAAGATCTCTTAAATGAGCTTCATGGTGTAATTTTGTTCACTAAGATCACATTCTCTCAAGGTTCCACCAAATCTGGATGAAGGAGGTGGAATTTATGAAGCCAACCTCCCACACACATGTAGGGCATTATGTGTTTTTAGTGATGCTCTTTGAAATTTTCAATTCCCCATACAACTTGCAAAGCCTCATGAACAAACTTAGCCCATCATGTGAAATTTTATTCATTTATTATTTCATGATAACTTTATATATATCAAAACCTAGTAAGCACATGTGGAGCATGTTGATAAATCCCTACAACTCCAATGGGACATCCAATTATTCCTCAAACATTCCAAATAAAACTTTTGTGCTTCAAAGGTTGAACACTTTTTTCATATTATCATTTTGGATGGCATGCAAGTGGATCCCAAGAAAAATGAGGTTATGTAGGATTGGCCACACCCCAAGATTCTAACAATGTTACATGGTTTCCTGGGACCTACTAGATACTATAGGAAGTTTGTGAATAATTATGGAGAAATTGTATCCCCCTTAACTACCCTACTAAAAAATAATTCCTTTCTATGGAATGATTCCATCAAGCAATCCTTTTCCTCTATAAAGGAATCCATGTGTACTACACCCATCTTATCCATGCCTAATTTCACTAATACTATTGTCTTGAAACATGACACTTCAAGAAAATGTCTTAGAGTAGTGATGATTCAAGAAGGGTTCCCCTTGTCATTCACTAGTAAACAATTGTGATTTTTTTGGGGGAAGTCTACTTATGAGAAAGACATGGTGACCATCCTTCGTGTAGTTGAAACTTGGCACCTATATCTCATAGGAGGTGCTTCTAGATCAAATTTGATCATCATAGTTTGAAGTGTTTTATAGAACATAGGTTTTTGTCCTTAGAATAGCACTAATAGATATCTAAGATGCTTGGATATGATAATGAGATCATATATAAGAATGGAAAATAGAATATGGTGGTGGATGTTTTTTCCAAGAAATATGAAGAGGAAGTATCTATCTTTTCTTTATCCTTACCAGTACTAGATTGGCTTGTAGAAGCTTAATAAGAATGATTGGAAGATGAAAAAATGGCTCAACTCATCCAAATACTTCAAGAGAATCCCAATCCACCTAAGGGATATAATTGGCAATAAGATACCATGTGAAATAGAGGGAATTTTCTTCTAGTGTAGAACTATGCTTTAAAACAAAGGGTGTTAAAGGAGTTGAATTCATCCCCTAGAATATTTCACTTTGGTTTTCAAAACACCTACAAATGAGTTAAGTGTTATTTATTTTGGGAAGACATGAAAAGTACATCCTTAATTTTGTATATAAATGTGGAATTTTTCTTAGGAATAAGGGTGAAATATTGAAGACTCCCAGGGAATTGCAACCATTATCAAGACTGGAATTTCTATGAATTTTATAATGTTCCTCTTGAAAGAAAACAACAAATTGGTTTTCATAGTGATAGTTGTACTCTTTCTAAATATGCTCACTTTGGTGGGTATATGTTATATTCTTTGTACAACCAATTCCATGCATTACATTACACCAGGTGCACGTGGAAAGGGGGGGGAGGGGGGCACTAGATCACCATGGTAGGAAGATTGCATGGGGGGCATATCCCCCCCTACTCGAGGGGTTATAGGGGGGTGGATCCCCCTTGTCAGTGAGGTTGTAGGGGTGATTACAAGTGGTATATAATGTATTTATTGTTCCATCACATGCTTGTAACGTGCCTACCATTTCGTTACGACAACAAACCTCAATTTTTGTTTTTGAGGTGTGTGTGTGTGTAGGAAGGTGATAATGACATTATACTCAACAATGCAACACTACGATGAACACAAAGCAAACAAATCACACCACATCAACATTACGACCAATCATAAAAGCACATCAAGCACTTGGAAGTAGCGTACGACATTCAACATATGAATAATAAGAATGACTACCCGCTCGTCCTACCCTGCAATGGTTAGGACCTCTAGGACACATAAGCAATGCTCAAGCCCAGGTTCCCATCAATTTTGACCATTTAAGGTCTCAAAGCTGGCGATTGTTTTGAGGAACAAGGAGGTGTCTACATCCCGCTAGCACAATCAAGACCAAAACTAAATATGCTAAGTCAACAACATCAACGATGATAAATGCGCGGTAGTGTTCTATGAATCAATCACACATCACATAAATTCCAAGGTGCAAGAGAATTTGATTACTAAATCCATCATAAAATGACATAAGTTCATGCACAATGTAATCAACTTTATTTTATTTTCAAGGTGCAATGACACACATCTACTTTACTTCAAGGTGCGGGATAAATCAATTATTAAATTAAATTCAACTATGATTAACATTTTAGTGGCGGATGAAGTAACTACACCCATGACTGTCCATACATATCATGGTGAAAAATAAATATCAATTAATTCATGGAGCAAGGTAATCAAATTACATAATCAGTTTCACATCCTAAAATTTCATGGTGCATAAATTCTATTATAAACATACAATTCGATCATACGTCAACATCTCTTAATAGCACAAGAGTAACCCACTTTGTTTTAAAAGTGCTAAGAGAACAATTACATAATCAACCATGCTTCTCATTTATTCATGACGAAATACAACTATCAAATTAATTTAAGGCGCAAATGAATTAAGAGTTACATAACCATGACTCCAACAATTCTCCATTCATTTTTCCATTTTTTATGATATTCTTAATATGGTGCACATATTGATCTATGACAAAATTTAAGTAGATAGACATATAAGTCTAGTTCAGTTTCTAAACATATAGATTCTTTCTTTTTATTTATTTTATTTATTCTTGTCTTGGCATATGTCTAAATTATAAATTAGTAGAGGTGTTTTATTTTTACTAAATTTTGATCACCTTATTCTTTTAAAATAAAATAAAAACAAAAAGGAAAACGTGTTGATTTATGAAGAGACACCTTGAACTGGGATAAAACTTGAATAATAAGGTCAGGATTAATAATTTTCCAAAACTAACACCCCATACATAGAAATCCATTTCTATTTGTCTAATAATAAAGTCTGACTACAAGATTAAATCATTAAAGTACAGATCTTTTCCCTCTCTCTCTTGGGATTTGCGCTAGTAGTTTCAACATGTTAATTTTACCAGTATTTAATTATTCCATAATAATTAAACCTGCATATTAAATCAATCAGGAGAGAGATCTCATTATTTTACGAAAGTTTTAAGCTTAGAGACTCCCCAAGCTAAATCACAAGTCGATGAGTGGAAATCATTGAGCCAAACTAAGAAAGAAAAATGTAGAGGTCCCCCATGTGAAACCATAAGGCATGGGTGGACCATCGCAGAGAAGGTCTGAGATAAAAACGTAGAGATGGACCTTACTGCAAAATTGCCAAAGAAGAAGGAGGAAACTCAGAGATAAAATATCATGCATAGGCACAGAGAAAAATTATAATTGCAGAGGTTTAAAGGAGAGATCCCAAGTCGTAGTCATCATAGAGGAATGAATGAGGCCCAACGAAGGCCAAAATAAAATGAAAAAAATAAAACAATATGGCCAAACTCAATTTCCACAAAATATATCGCCCACACCTCCTTCCCAATACTTTGAAATAGGTCAGTTGCATTTGCTATAAGTTTTTCTATCCCAAGTCACATTGTTAGTGGAAAACACAGACCAAAGGTAAGAGATAACTCAGAGATCAAGCTCTGGGAAAACACTATTGGAGGAGGAAACGCAAGGAAAAATCACAGAGGGTTTTAATATCGTCAGCGTGCAGAGATACAATCTCCTTTGTTGGGCAGAGAGGAAAAAAAATGCATACTAGACAAGGGAGGAAAATGCAAAGGCTTCTCCTTGGTAAAAACGTAGTTGATTAATCTTGCAAACGCAGATGCTCTTATGGGTAATGAAATCATTGAGGGAGAAGAAAACACAAAGTTTCTTTTTGGTAAGAGAGATGGGTAATGAAGTAAATAAACAAAGATATGATTGATGCAAAAGAAATGGGAAGAAGAGTGAAGAGATCCTTTGACTCAAGAACATAGAGAATACAGACGGTAAATTGTTGGACAAGGATTCAACACAGAGTTGGTAAATCGCAAGGAGATCAATGGAAAACATAGGTAAGTAAGGGATTGTTGAGTGTATCCACCAATTTGCAAAAAAGGAAAACCACTGGTAAGTCTAGACATAAGAAAAAGAAGAGAATAAATGATAAGATCGAGAGAGATACAAGCAACTCGCTGCATAAAAAGCAAATATTTATGAATGGTTTCAAGGTAAACCAAAGGATGTTTTCCTTTTCAACACACAGGTTACTTTCAAAGAAAAATCGTTGACATTAGAATAGTAACAAAAGCGCAGCATAAGTCAAGGAACAATATCAATCGTCGTCAACACAATAAAATGCAGAGGTAAGGTATCAAGCAAAGCTCAAGAAAATGTAGGGATAAATCGCAGAAGACAATAAGTGGTTTGCTATCGGAAGAAAAACCACCTCAGAGGTAAACAACGCAGCAAGGTGTAAGACCATTAATCAACTAAGAACCATCAGAAGGGGTAGATGACGAACAGGTTTTTCCTTTTCTCATCATCTTCGCACAGAAAAGAAGGGCGTTGAGATCCATAGGTCTTTTAACGCTAAGGCGATGACCGTAGATCAGGCTCCTGGCTGACTACTCAGGCGAGGAATGAGGAGCTAGGGATGAAAGACAAACAACCAATATGGTCACAACCAACACCACAGGGCGGGCACGACATGCCGAGAAACGAAGGTCATGGGAAATCAATCAACCAATCAATCAGCTAGGCCATAAAAACTTCAGTCATGAAACTAGACAACCAGTTTACCTACCCAACAATCATGCAGATCCAAATCATAAATCCTACAACAATCTACCATTCAAACGAAGAAAGCATACCATTGCTTGTTTTCCCACTCTGAGTGACGTCCACGCGCTCCGTGTAACTCCTTCTTTCCAACCATCGAGACTTCACCGGTACATCCCAGCCAATGCTAGGGGTACTCTTCTTCCCCCTTAGCCCCCTGAGCCACAAAGGGGCCACACACACTATCTAGAGATTTTGACTAGCTCCCATCTCGCCTCGCAAGGCCGAGCTACCACTCCTCTCCGAGCTGGGTATCCCAACTCCCACAAGTAAATCAGTCAAGTAGTTATTTCTGCAGCGTAACATTACGCAAACAGAAACAGATCCTTCATCCTTCTCCCTCCTTCATTATATAGAGTTTCGAACTTCCTTTTTTTCTCAATATCTCATTTAATTAAAAAATTTAAAAATAAATTCCTAAAAATTCTTCTCTGTACAAGTGTCACCCATCCCCTTCCTTCCTCCATAAATTAGGTTCTTTAATTAATTAGTTATCTTTATTTCCCTCACCCACCTAGAGTTACTCCTAGAATCACTCCTAGGTGTCCCCAAATTCTCTTACAGGTTTTAATAACTTTCCTTTTTATTAATTTGCTAGTTCGATTTAAATTAGAAAGCTCTTAAATGGTACATGCTTTACTAAGTTTGACCTTCCACTTTTTCCCTTAAGTTCCCCTTTTTCCCTTTTTATGTTTACCTCTTTTCCTAGTTTTCTAAAATTTTAGATTTTCCCTCTTTCCTCTTTTAATTAGAACTCAAAAAGGCAGGTGTGGAATTTTAACCCTTTTTCCCTTTTATCATTAATTAGTATATTTTAAATTATCAAAAAGATAAAACAATTAATTCCAACAGATTTTTTTTGAATAATTCAAATTTCTCACTCCCTTCGTGTTACAATATTTTACGAAGATCATAATTATTATTTAAGTTGTTTCTATTTTAATTATTATTGTTATTATTTATTTATTTTTATTTTTTATTTATTTTAAAAGGTAGACAAAATTTTACCACTAGCGTAATTTAGACTAGACCTTAATTTTCGTGATGGGCGACATTTTATTAGGGAAAATGTTTTTAAAAATTCTTATCAAAATGTTCATCCTAAGGCCATCTAGGTTCATTCGTTTATCAATAACAACGGGACGTGCCCTTCAGGACGCACTAGGTGCTCCAAGGGTGCCACTCACCTCACCTGTTCCCTTGCGCGATGTGCCCTTCAGGACGCACTACATGCTCCAAGGGTTCCACTCGCCTCTTGACTGACTTGGTAGACATCAATAACCCCTAGAGTCAACACTCCACTAGGTGAACTTATGGGAGACTAAGGGCATTTAAGGAATAAAGCCCCTGCCTTATTGCAAGCCCCCTAGAATCATCGTGAGCGACTGTCACAGTCTTCCCTCATGGCATCGTGGGTCCTCTCAAACTAGGTAATTGTTAACCTACAGTTCGAGCCACGGTGGGAGTGCTAGTAGGCCGTGGTAGGGCTGTTGTCCACACCTCTCCCTCAACATCTCTGGTAGTCGTGCATGACCCCTTTACTCCACATGTGAGTCTGGTTGGCAAGCTATTGTTAGCCTGCATCATCAACAAATCATGTCAGAACATATCCATATCATATCATCTAATCAGATGCACTAATATCAGTACAAAAATCAAACCCCAATGGTACACTCCCTGACTCGATCCACAGTCCAAGGGGTTCCATCAATGCCTCTGCATCCTCGAGGTCCAAAATCCTGTGCACTTAGTAAAACTGAGTCAATAGCACATGTTTATGACTCGGACACCTGGGTTCCATCAATGCCTCTCGCAGATCCCCTATGTGGTCCAAAATCCCTGGTAGACCAAAAACTGGAATAATAAAGTAATACTGTTTATGTCAATGTAGTAAAACAACATGTCATCAACCCATAACGCCTCATAATCAAAATCAAAAGTTTTAATAGCATAATAATCCAGATCACTTGCGAGCAAGTGTCCTCAAAGAATAAGTTCGCTCAGTGTGCTAGAGTGGGATGTTACATACACCCCCTCTTGGTCTAAACTTCATCCCGAAGTTTCACACTTTATATGCCGAAATAAAGTGTATCACATCATCATATGTCTATCTAACAAACAAAAATGGAAACTGCTGGCACATATCGTATGCGTCCTCCTAAGTCACCGAGTGTGGACTATAATTGTCCCACTGGACCTTGACCTGATCTATCGTTCGATGTCGTAGTTGTCGAACGTGATGATCCAAGATGCATACCGGCTAAGCCGTGAGTGCTCTCATCCGATAACTGCAAGGAACTCATGTCAATAACATTTGTAGGATCACTAATATAATGTCTCAAAATAGATACATGAAAAACATCGTGCATACACCTCAAAGAATCAGGCAAGGCTAGTGAATAGGCCACGGGCCCCTTTCTCTCCACAATCTTGAAAGGTCCCAAGAACCTAGGAGAGATTTTATCTCCCCTCCCAAACTTGATCGAAATCTAATGTGGTTTAACCCGCAAGAAGACTCGATCACCGACCTCGTAACTATGGTCGACACGGTGCTCATCGGCATAACGCTTCTGTCGATCCCATGCTTCTTTAATCCTTTGACTTATTGTTTTCATTTGTGCTTCCATTTCTTGGATCGCTTCTAGTCTCACCAGGACCCTATCCTCAAGCCAATCCCAACTCAAAGGTGTCCGACATGATCACCCGTAAAGAAACTCGAAAGGTGCCATCTTAATGGTGCTCTAGTAACTGTTGTTGTAAGCGAACTCCACTAGTGGCAAGAATTCTTCCCAACGCTTTTGTTGGTCCATCACGTACATGTGCAACATGTCCTCTAAGGTATAGTTCGTTCGTTCGGTATACTCGTCAGTCTTCGGGTGATACGTAGTACTAAAGTTAAGTTGGGTTCCCAAGGCCTCTTGGAAACTCATCCAAAATCGTCTAGTAAACACCAATCCTCGATCAGATATAATCCTCTTAGGCATGCCATGCAACTTCACAATCTCACTGATGAAAACTCTAGCTATGTTAGGTGCCTGATACGTCGTACACACAAGAATAAAGTGAGCACTCTTCGTCAAAGTGTCTACTACTATGAAAATCGAGTCATGTCTCCTTGCCGTCAGTGGAAATCCAACAATAAAATCCATCGAAATAACCTCCCATTTTGATTCCAGAATAACGTGTGGTTGTAGTAATCCTGTTGGGTGTCTATGTTTAGCCTTTACCTGCTAACATTCTAGACATCTGGCCACATAGTTGACTATGTCTACCTTCATTCCCTTCCAGAAGAATAAGGGTTTAAGGTCTGCCCTCATCTTCGTGACTCCCGGGTGAGCCATGTAAACTGCTCTATGAGCCTCACTCAGGATCAACATCCTCAACTCATCGTTCGACGGTACGTAGATTCAATTTTTAAACCTCAATAATCCATCGCTATCAAACGAAAATCCTCCAAATCGTGGTACCATCATTATGTTTTTTTTGATAAAACCCTCGACTTCTTTGTACCAGACATCATCACGTTGTAAAGTTAGAATATTTTCATGCAGATTCGTTTGGAGTGGCAGCATCGAAAATATGTGTGGTCTCTGACTCAATGCATCCGCCACTCGGTTCACTGTTCCCTTTATGTAAGTAATCTCAAAGTCGTACTCGCTAAGAAATTCCGACCAACGTCGTTGTCGCACGTTCAGGGCGCTTTGCGTAAAGATGTGTTGTAGTCCACAGTGGTCAGTCTTTAGTTCAAATTTTCATCCAACGAGGTAGTGTCTCCAAACCTTCAAGGCAGAAATGATGGCTAACAACTCCAAATCGTGCGTCGTGTAGTTCTCTTCATGCCTTCTCAGTTTCCTTGAAATGTAATCGATCACTCGTTTGTCTTGCATCAAGACTTTGCCTAAGACTTTCTTGGATGTGTCAGTTCATACAAAGAAGTCCGTATCCATGTCAAGGACCTTTAGTATCAGTGTTGTTGTCAAAAATTCCTTGAGCCTCCAAAATGATTCCGCGCATTTCTCGGTCCAAACAAAGTTCTTCTTCTGCAACTCCATGATCGGATTTGCTATATTTGAAAATCCCTCAAACTGTCGATAGTATCATGCTAAACCCATGAAGCTACACACTTTTGAGACATTCATCAGTGCAGGCCATTCCATGATAGCCTCGACCTTTGTTCGATCCATGGCAATGCCTTCACCAGAGATGACATGCCCTAAGTAGTGAATCTTTGATTGATAAAATGAGCATTTGGACAACTTCCCATACAATTTGTTCTCTCGCAGACACTATAGTACCAAGTGAAAGTGTTCATCATGCTCCTCCATTGTACGAGAGTAGATCAAAATATTGTCAATGAATACTTGGATGAACTTGTCCAAGTACTCGCGAAACACCCCATTCATCAAACTCGTAAATACCCCTGGGGCATTTGTTAGTCCAAACAGTAAACAGTAAATTTGTAATGTCCAAACCTCGTCTTAAAGTAAGTCTTAGGTACATCATCCTCCTTGATCCGTAACTAGTGATACCTTGATCGCAAATCGATCTTGGAGAACACCGTCGTGCCCTTCATTTGATCGAACAGATCATCAATTCTTGACAACGGATACTGATTCTTGATCGTGGCCTTGTTCAATTGATGGTAGTCAATGCAGAGCCTCCATGACCCATCCTTCTTTCGTATGAATATAACAGGTGCACCCCACGATGACACACTAGGACGTATCAGTCCCAGGTTCAGCAACTCCTTCAGTTGCATTTTCAACTCTTGTAACTTTGGGGTAGACATCTGATAAGGTGTTCTTGCTATCGGTTGAGCCCCCGATTTTAGGTCTATGGTAAAATCCAATTCCCTCTTCAGTGGCATCCCAGGTAACTCCTCCAGAAACACGTACACAAACTCTCTCACCATCGGAAGGTGTTCTAAACCTTCCGCTACTCCCTTCTCATTTAATGCAAGGATTCCATAAATCTTGCACCTCTTGTGCATGCTCTTTCGAAGTTGTAAGGAAGAGATGAACCTCAGGGAAACTCCCTAGTTTCGACCTATAATCACCCAAATTTGTCCCTCTTCATCGACCAAGCTCAACCGTTTCGTCTTACAGTTGAGTATCGCCTCATGTGATTCCAACCAGTCCATACCAATTATGACATCATAAGATCCTAAGATCATGATGTACGGGTTGGCCCTTGTGACAAATTCTCCCAGCTTAAGGATACAACCCGTGACCTTTCCCCCGACCTTTTGTTTGGCTCTCGAATCCATCTCTACGAAGCTAAACTCATCCTGTTTGGATGCCTTTACCTTAATCCTTTTTAGCACTGCACTAGAAATGAAACTCTCGGTAGCACCAGGATATATCATAATACTAAGGGTCTGGTTAGCGACGGTACCTGTCGTCTTGAGCACAATCGACTGGTTCTCTTCCTGGCGGTTATTCACAGCTGCATGAATCCAATGGGCCTTTCTCATATCTCCCATGGTAGTGGGTCCAGCTGATATGGATGCTCTAGTCCTCTCCATTGGGCAGTCGCACTGGTAGTGTGGCTCCCCACACATCCAAAACCCCTTCTTCATCCCAGTAGTCCTGGTACCCAAAGTAGAAGATGATGGCCCATCGCCCTAAAATCCTGGTAGGTTTTGTTGAACAGGCCTAAACTATTGTTGATGTGGTCAATGCTACTATTGATGCTGTGGTCCCCGATAAGGTGTCCATTGTTGAGGCATCGATCATCGAGGTGTAGTGAAAGTGGATCCCCTCTGGAAGCCACAATATCTTGGAGTATGTCTAGTTGGTGTCTGATGCTGCTATGCTCCAGATGACACCTGCCCTGTTGATCTCACTAGAGTCCTGGTCTGACCCCCACTGATAAGCTCCTCCTCTACTATGAGGGCCTTTTGGACGACATCATGCAAAGTTTAAGGAATCAAAATCCTGACCTTTGCATATATGCTACTGTTAAGGCTGAACACGAACCTATTGACCTTAAGTTTCTCAATGTTAAGGTGCAGAGCATACCAGAGAAACTCCATAAAATGGGCCTCGTACTTGGGCACCATACGACCGCCCTGTCGTAAGGCGTTGAACTCATTGAGCTGATGCTCAATGAATTCCTCTGAAAGGTATCACTCTCGGAACTGTTCCTCGAACAGTTCCCATGACACGTCTTCGACAACCATGTTCAGTTGCGGTAGGAGCATCTTCCACCATAGAAGAGCGCTCCTCTTCAGTTGAAATACTGCCATGCAGACCTTCATGTTGGAGGTATAATAGTGAAGTGCGAAGAACATCACCATGTTCTCCAACCATGCCTCGGTGTCTGTGATGTCCGGGGCACCAAAGAACTCAAGAAATTTGACCTTCTCGAGTTCACGATGAACGCTACCAGTACCGACCAAAGCACGCGGTGGAACCTCAACGGCTACCGGTGCCCTGGCCTCATCTCTGTCTAAATGACTAATCAGTGCCTCGGACATGCCCTGAAAAGATCTCATCATTCTAATGACATCACCAACTGCTATTTTCTCCTATCCAAGAACTTGCTCATCTCCCTGGGGGTTAGACCCCTCAGGCATGGATGCTACTGAAGGCATCATGCCGCCTCCCCTAGAACCCTTCCATCTGCCTCTACGGTGTCCTCTAACCATGATTACCTGCATGAATACAAGTCAGCTCGATTAGCAACAGTATATTCAAATCATATCAACGAAAGCCATAGTGATCCCAAGTCGCGGGTGGAACCGGCTCTGATACCATATGTAACGTGCCTGCCATTTCGTTACAACAACAAGCCTCAATTTTTTTTTTTGAGGTGTGTGTCTGTGTAGGAAGGTGATAATGAAATTATACTCAACAATGCAACATGACGATGAACACAATGCAAGCAACTCACACCACATCAACATGACGACCAATCATAAAAGAACATCAAGCACCTGGAAGTAGCATACGACATTCAACCTACGAAGAATAAGAATGACTACCCGCCCGTCCTACCCTACAATGGTTAGGAGCTCCAGGACACATAAGCAACACTCAAGCCCAGGTTCCCATCGATTTTGACCATTTAAGGTCTCAGAGCTGGCGACTGTTCTGAGGAACAAGGAGGTGTCTACATCCCGCTAGCACAATCAAGACCAAAACTAAATATGCTAAGTCAACAACATCAACGATGATCAATGCGCGATAGTGTTCTATGAATCAATCACACATCACATAAATTCCAAGGTGCAAGAGAATTTGATTACTAAATCCATCATAAAACGACATAAGTTCGTGCACAATGTAATCAACTTTATTTTATTTTCAAGGTGAAATGTCACACATCTACTTTACTTCAAGGCACGGGATTAATCAATCATTAATTTCAACTATAATTAACAATTTAGTGGTGGATGAACTAACTACACCCATGACTATCCATACATATCATGGTGCAAAATAAATATCAATTAATTCATGGAGCAAGGTAATCAAATTACATAATTAGTCTCACATCCTAAAATTTCATGGTGCATAAATTCTATTATAAACATACAATTCGATCATACATCAACATCTCTTAATGGTGCAAGAGTAACCCACTTTGTTTTAAAAGTGCCAAGAGAACAATTACATAATCAACCATTCTTCTCATTTATTCATGACAAAATACAACTATCAAATTAATTCAAGGCGCAAACAAATTAAGAGTTACATAACCATGACTCCAACAATTCTCCATTCATTTTTCCATTTTTGATGATATTCTTAATATGGTGCACATATTGATCTATGACAAAATTTAAGTAGATAGACATATAAATCTAGTTGAGTTTCTAAATATATAGTTTCTTGGCATATGTCTAAATTATAAATTAGCAGAGGTGTTTTATTTTTACTAAATTTTGATCACCTTATTCTTTTAAAATAAAATAAAAACAAAAAGGTAAACGTGTTGATTTATGAAGAGACACCTTGAACTAGGATAAAACTTGAATAATAAGGTCAGGATTGATAATTTTCCAAAACTAACACCCCATACATAGAAAGCCATTGCTATTTGTCTACGAATAAAGTCTGACTACAAGATTAAATCATTAAAGTGCAGTTATTTTCCCTCTCTCTCTTGGGATTTGCGCTAGTAGTTTCAACATGTTAATTTTACCAGTATTTAATTATCCCATAATAATTAAACCCGCATATTAAATCAATTGGGAGAGAGATCTCATTATTTCACGAAAGTTTTAAACTCAGAGACTCCCCAAGCTAAATCACAAGTCGATGAGTGGAAATCATTGAGCCAAACTAAGAAAGAAAAACGTATAGGTCCCCCTTGTGAAACCACAAGGCATGGGTGGAACATCGCAAAGAAGGTCTGAGATAAAAACGTAGAGATGGACCTTACTGCAAAATTTCCAAAGAAGAAGGAGGAAACACAGAGATAAAATCTCATGCATAGGCATAGAGAAAAATTATAATTGTAGAGGTTTAAAGGAGAGATCCCAAGTCTCAGTCATCATAGAAGAATGAATGAGGCCCAACAAAGGCCAAATTAAAATGAAAACAATATGGCCAAACTCAACTTCCACAAAATATATCGCCCACACCTCCTTCCCAATACTCTGGAATAGGTCGGTTGCATTTGTTGTAAGTTTTTTGATCCCAAGTTGTATTGTTAGTGGAAAATTTAGACCAAAGGTAAGAGATAACTCAGAGATCAAGCTCTGGAAAAATTCTATTGGAGGAGGAAACGCAAGGAAAAATCACAGAGGGTTTTAATATTGTCAGCGTGTAGAGATACAATCTCCTTTGTTGGGCAAAGAGGAAAAAAATGCATACTAGACAAGGGAGGAAAATGCAAAGGTTTCTCCTTGGTAAAATCGTAGTTGATTAATCTTGCAAGCACAGATGCTCTTATGGGTAATGAAATCGTTGAGGGAGAATAAAACACAGAGTTTCTTTTTGGTGAGAGAGATGCGTACTGAAGTAAATAAACACAGATATGATTGATGCAAAGGCAATGGGAAGAAGAGTGAAGGCATAGATCCTTTGTCTCAAGAACACAAAGAATACGGACGGTAAATTGTTGGATAAGGATTCAACACAGAGTTGGTAAATCGCGAGGAGATCAATGGAAAACACAGGTAAGTAAGGGATTGTTGAGTGTATCCAACAATTCACTAAAAAGGAAAACCACTGGTAAGTCTAGACATAAGAAAAAGAAGAGAATAAATGATAAGACCGAGAGAGATCTAAGCAATTCGCTGCATAAAACACAGAGGTTTATGAATGGTTTCAAGGTAAACCAAAGGATGTTTTCTTTTTCAATACACAAGTTACTTTCAAAGAAAAATCAGAGACATTAGAACAGTAACAAAAGCACAACATAAGTCAAGGAATAGTATCAATCGTCGTCAACACAATAAAACACAAAGGTAAGGTATCAAGCAGAGCCCAAGAAAACGTAGGGATCAATCGCAAAAGACAATAAGTGGTTCTCTATTGGAAGAAAAAACACCTCAGAGGTAAACAACGCAGCAAGGCGCAAGACCATTAATCAGCCAAGAACCATCAGAAGGGTTAGACGATGGACATGTTCATCCTTTGCTCATCATCCTCGCATAGAAAAGAAGGGTGTTGAGATCCATAGGTCCTTTAACGCTAAGGCGACGACTGTAGATCAGGCTGCTGGCCGAATGCTTAGGCGAGGACAAAGGAGATAGGGACAAAAGGAAAACAACCAATATGGTCACAGCCAACACCACAGGGCGATCACGACATGCCAGGAAATGAAGGTCATGCGAAATCAATCAACCAATCAATCAGCTAGGCCATAAAAATTTCAGTCATGAAACTAGACAACCCGTTTACCTACCCAACAATCATGCATATCCAAATCATAAATCCTACAACAATCTACCATTCAAATGAAGAAAGTGTATAGTTTCTTGTTCTCTCGCTCTGAGTGAAATCCTCGTGCTCCGTGTAACTCCCGCTTGTCGAGCATCGAGACTTCACCGGTACCTCCTAGCCAATGCTAGGGGTACTCTTCTTCCCCCTTAGCCCCCCGAGATGAAAAGGGGCCACACACACTATCCAGAGATTTCAACTAGCTCCCACTCGCCTCACAAGGCCGAGCTACCACTCCTCTCTGAGTTGGGTATCCCAACTCCCACAAGTAAATCAGTCAAGTAGTTATTTCTGCAGCGTAACGTTACACAAACATAAAAAGATCCTTCATCCTTCTCCCTCCTTCATTATATAGAGTTTCAAACTTCCTTTCTTTCTTAATATCTCATTTAATTAAAAATTAAAAAAATAAATTCCTAAAAATTCTTCTCTGGACAAGTGTCACCCATCCCCTTCCTTCCTCCATAAATTACTTCTTTAATTAATTAATTATCTTTATTTCCCTCACCCACCTAGAGTTACTCCTAGAATCACTCCTAGGTGTCCCCAAATTCTCTTACAGGTTTTAATAACTTTCATTTTTATTAATTTGCTAGTTCAGTTTAAATTAGAAAGCTCTTAAATGGTAGATGCTTTACTAAGTTTGACCTTCCGCTTTTTCCCTTAAGTTCCCCTTTTTCCCTTTTCATGTTTACCTCTTATCCTAGTTTCCTAAAATTTTAAAATTTCCCTCTTTCCTCTTTTAATTAGAACTCAAAAAGGCAGGTGTGGAATTTTAACCCTTTTTCCCTTTTATCATTAATTAGTATATTTTAAATTATCAAAAAGATAAAACAATTAATTCCAACAGATTTTTTTTGAATAATTTAAATTTCTTACTCCCTTCGTGTTACAATATTTTACGAAGATCATAATTATTATTTAAGTTGTTTTTATTTTAATTATTATTATTATTATTATTATTATTATTTTTTATTTTTTTTAAGGTAGACAAAATTTTACCACTAGCGTAATTTAGACTAGACCTTAATTTTCGTGATGGGTGACATTTTATTAGGGAAAATGTTTTTAAAAATTCTTATCACAATGTTCATCCTAAGGTCACCTAGGTTCATTCATTTATCAATAACAATGTGACGTGCCCTTCAAGATGCACTAGGTGCTCCAAGGGTGCCACTCACCTCATCTTTTCCCTTGCGCGATGTGCCCTTCAGGACGCACTATCCGCTCCAAGGGTGCCACTCGCCTCTTGACTAACTTGGTAGACATCAATAACCCCTGGAGTCAACACTCCGCCAGGTGAACTTGTGGCAGAATAAGGGCCTCTAAGGAATAAGGCCCCCGCCTTATTGCGTGCCCCTTAGAATCATCATGAGCGACTGTCACAGTCTTCCCTCACCGCATCGTGGGTCCTCTCGAACTAGGTAATTGTTAACCTACAGTTTTAGCCACGGCGGGAGTGCTAGTAGGATGTGGCAGGGCTGTTGTCCACACCTCTCCCTCAACATCTCTGGTAGTTGTGCGTGACCCCTTTACTCCACATGTGAGTTTGGTTGGCAAGCTATCGTCAGCCTCCATCATCAACAAATCATGTCAGAACATATCCATATCATATCATCTAATAAGATGCACTAATATCAGTACAACAATCAAACCCCAATGGTACACTCCCTTACTCGATCCGAAGTCTACGGGGTTCCATCGATGCCTCTTCATCCTCGAGGTCCAAAATCCTGCACACTTAGTAAAACCGAGTCAATAACACCTGTCTATGTCAATGTAGTAAAACAACATGTCATCAACCCATAGCGCCTCATAATCAAAATCAAAAGTTTTAATAGCATAATAATCCGGATCACTTGCAAGCAAGTGTCCTCAAAGAATAAGATCGCTCAGTGCACCAGAGTAGGATGTTACATACTAAAATTTTAGAAAAAAAAATAGTCCTGAGAGATGTTCCAATTTCTTTAAAAAAATATGTATCATTTAGTTGGTAAACCAATGATTGGGGAAGAATATATGAAGATAATACAAGTGGAGTCATCTGGTTAGACACACTTGTACTTGTTTGTTGGTACCTTTTGAGTAGTACCACATAAGATAGAATTTTCCTATAGATTCTTTCTTCCACGTATATTTAGGTATATCGGTACCCCCTTAGGTGCACTTAAAACTAGCTTGACATAAGCCTCTAGGTCATCGTGTTGTTATAGTACAATGACAGAAACACCTGTGGAGATCACTCTCATGTACTAGGGAATCAAGTAGTATGGCTAAGGGTGTTGCAAATACTCCTTAGTTTCTACTATTAAATATTCATGTAAGGTACCAGATCTATTATAATAGCATGAAATATAAATATTGCAGAGAATAATAGTGAAACAACACAATAGAAGCCACAACACCAAAATAATACCTTGATTGATATGAAACAATGTTCACTTGCCTCTTCGAGGGGGAAACCTCCAGTAGAGAAGCGCTCTATTACAATAATTCTCAAGACAAATCTTCTCATACCCTCTACTCCTATTTATACTAAATCTATCTACCGAAAAGAACAATCTAGAGGAAGATCCTTCTAGAAGTAGAAGATTCTATTAGGTCTTCTTACATTTGACTTATTCGTCTATATTACTAGGCCTTATTAATATTGGCCTTTATTACATGGAATTATATTATTCTACCTATGTGAGGGGTTAGGGAGGTTAGGTCCCTAACATGAACTCCCCATTGAAGAACAACCTTGTACTCAAGGCTTAAGATGAGGAAATTGTTGTAGAATTGTGGCCAAATCTCAGGTGGTGTATTCTGGAGTTGTATCTTTCCATTGGAATAACATTTCCTTGATGGTGCATTGACAGAGACGATGCTCTCACCGGTCCAAGACTTCTTGTGGTTGCAACTAGATGGAACCTTATTCATCCCACTCAGGGAGACTGGTTTGAGTTTGACACTTAGTTCCAATCACCTTCTTTAAGTAAGAGACATGAAAAATAGGATGGAGCTTCAACTGACTGGATAGAGATAAATGGTAGGCCACCGATCCCACTCACTTGAGCATGGTATAAAGACCATAAAATTTGGGAGCGAGATTCTGACAGTGTTCAATTTTGAGTGAAGTATTCTTATAAGGTTGTAGTCTAAGAAACCCCTGGTCCCCTTCAATAAATTTTCATTTAGAAAAACCTTGATCTGCTTTTTTCTTTATGCGATTCTGAGCCATGACCAAACTATCTTTGAGGGCATGAAGAATAGCCTCTCAGACTGTAATATGTTTTTCAACCTAATGAACCTTCGAAACCCCTGGCATGTATGAGAGAACTGATGGTGGATTTTGGCCATAAACTGCTTCAAAAGGATTCATGCGAGTAGTTGTATGGTAAGATGTGTTATACCACCATTCAGCTAGGGGTAACCACTGAGCCCACCGATTTTTCTTCTCAGATGAAAAACAACTCAAATATGTTTCCAAACACTTGTTTACAAATTCATTATTACCGTCCATCTTGGGGTGATAGGCAATGCTGATATGCAATAGAATTAGGCATTCCATGAAGTTTGAAGATATTATCCATGAAGATTTGAGCCACTGTGGATGCGGTGAATCAGTGTTGAATAGAAAAGAAATGAGCATATTTGCAAAGACAATCGACGACCACTATGATGACTGAGTTATTGGCTAATTTAGGTAATCCAACAATGAAATCCATAGAAATATCTTGCCAAAAAGCAGGGGGGATCAAAAGTGGTTGGAGTGTGCCCATAGCTTTAACTGTTTGTCCATTTTTGCATTCAAAGAAATCACATTCAACAAAAAAGGTGTGAACGTCCTATTTTATACCATCCCCAAAAAAAGAACATTTGACCCATTCATAGGTTTTGGTAAACCCTGAATGCCCACATATGGGTGAAGCATGAAGTTCAGAAAACATTGTGCATTTAACTTGTGATTGATTGCATAAATACAAATAGACTTTGTAGCAAATCTCTTCATTATGCCAAGAGTACCCTAGATAAACTGGAGAATTGTGTTGCAATTGGTGGATCATGTTAGAAATTTTGGGGTCTTGCAACCATTCTTGATGAACATCTTGGAGCCAATCTGTTACAATGAAGGAGAGGGAGAAAAGGGACCCATCTTCTTCATATTTCCAGGAAAGAGCGTCTGCCACTACATTTTCCTTTCCCTTTTTATAAATTATCTCATAATCATAACCAAATAGCTTGGTCACCCATTTTTCTTACTTCGGTGATGAAATTCATTGTTCCATAAAATGCTTGAGACTCTGATGATCAGTTTTGATTTGGAAGCGCTTACCCAATAAATAAGGATGCCAGATATCTATATCATGGAGAATAGCTAACATTTCCTTTTCATTAATGGATTGGCCAAAATGTCTCTCTGAAAGTTGTTTTCTAGTGAAGGCCAAAGGCATGCCATCTTGCATGAGGACAATCCCAATTCCTTTCGCGAAAGCATCACATTCCAATACAAATGTCTTTGTGAAGTCTGGAAGTGCTAGGATAGGGGTCAAGCACATACACCATTTCAAAGCTTGGAAGGAATGATCCGCAACTAGATTCCAAGTGAAAGAATTATTTTTGAGAGAAGTGAGAGGAGTTGCAATTTTTTCCATAATTCTAGGCAAACTTCCTATAATATCCCGTTAAACCCAGAAAACCACGCAATATCTTAAGAGTTTTAGGGAAAGGCCAATCCTGGATAGCTTCAATTTTCTTGGGATCTACCCAGACACCATCATTGCCTACAATATGACCCAGGTATTCCACTTTTGAGGCTCCAAAGGAACATTTATATTGTTTGAGGAAAATTTGTGCTTAGAGAGTAGATGGAGAACTTGATTCACGTGGGAGATATGGGATGTCCAAGTTTTACTATAGTTTTACCAAAGAAAAACTTTT
Organism: Picea sitchensis; assembly: GCA_010110895.2. Classification (NCBI taxonomy): domain Eukaryota; kingdom Viridiplantae; phylum Streptophyta; class Pinopsida; order Pinales; family Pinaceae; genus Picea; species Picea sitchensis. Next base: position 1,038 of record SNQJ01S0018200.1, on the reverse strand, counting down.
GCACCAAAGAAGACATCTCATCATCAGATGAAGATGAAATCAGTGACTGTGAAACAAGGAGAGTTCTATTCATGGAAGTAGAAGACTCTGATAAAGAAGACCCCGAAGAAGAATATGAAGAAGCATATGAAGAAGAAATTGAAGAGGAAAAAGTTGACTTCCGAGAAGAATTAATGAGTTCCATAGAAGTTATCAGAAGAGAAAAGAAGAAAAACAAGAAACTACAAGAAAAACTAGATAATAAAAAAAACACTCAAGAACTAGAACAAATGATCACAAAATTGAAGGTTCAAATAGAAGAATATAAAAGAATTGAAGAAGCACTCAAAGAACAGCTAGAAGGAAAGGACAGGATCATTGGAAACCTGGAAGCAGAGATTGTCACACTAATAAAGGATATTCAAAAGAAAAATATGCAGAATAGCTCAAAAGTTCTAGATGACATTATCAACAGTAAAAAATATCATCTTGACAAGTCCAAACTTGGATACAATCAGACAAAAAATGGATCAATATCCAAAACAATAGAGCAAGAAACAAATCCAAAAATCTATGTAGAAACAATCAAAGGGGATAAAAATATATACAAGGAAGGTTACAGGGACACTCCTCCACCGAGAAGATTCAGATTTCAGAATCAACAACATATAGATATGCCTCAAGAAGAAGAAGGATTCATAAGAGAACCTCCTTTCAGAAGATATTCAGCTACCAAGAACAATAACTACTTTGAGATCCATACACAAAGGGGTTATTCAAGAAGACCTAGTGAAACATAGAGAAGAAGTTACAACAGGTTTGAATATTTGAGCACTGAAGTGGAATGTTACAAATGTAAAAATTTTGGACACATGGCCAAAAATTGTAGAATGACAGTTCCTCCTACAGAACCTCAACAGAGTCACAAAAAGGAATCTCAGAAAACGAGATGGATAAGAAAGCAAGATCAATATAGCAATGAAGAATGCACAGTCGCTCTAGAATATAAATAGAAGAAACATGGTTGGTATGTTGACAGTGGATGTTCAAAACACATGA
>SNQJ01S0018199.1:59824-70759 GCA_010110895.2 Picea sitchensis | reverse complement strand
CTGGGTAGATGTCCTAAAGTTGGTCACTAGGTACCTCGGTCAAAGTGCGGCATTTAGATTTTCGGCCTAAGAAATGGGTCACGGGCTGGATCCCGTCCAAGAGGTGGGTGCCTCAAGGGGGGATGCACAGAACAACCGGACCTTGTCCTTCGACCCTTCACGGGTATCTCCCTACCTTATGGTGATTGGAACAGTTGACTTGAAGGATTTGAAGTTCCCTATTTGTCAACCTCTATGTTTTGAAAATGTGAGAACTAGATAACAGGGAGTTATTTGGATGCCTATCCCCGAAATCCTACCTAGACTAAAAATTTCTTTTGGCACCTCTTGTGGAGGAAAACTTAGTGAGTTTTTAGGAAGTTTTTAGATGAAGTTGTTTTGTGAGGCTGGGGGTGAAAACCAACCTCGTTTGATTTAAAAGTGGGAGTGGATATTCCTGTCAAGAAAAGATGGGTTTTTTTCGGAATCCCTTTGGAGGAAACGTACTTAGACCTATATGTTTCGAGAAGAATCTATGTGAGTGAGAAGTGACTTTTGTGTGTGAGTGAAAGTGTGCCAAGTTTTAGTTAATTAGATGTCACCTTGCTCCATGTGGACTTCACTTGGTCCTTACAAGAGTGTGATTACCTAATTAGCTAGATGTCATTGGTACAACCTTGCGGAATTTTAAAATCCCTAGAAAACTAGCATGTGGACATGTGGGTCCGTTACTATCCTTTAACTCCCTATGTGTGAGTTAATCTAGAAAAAGCATGAAACTATCCTAGATTGAACATGTGGGCATGTGTGGGCCCATTACAAACCTTTAAACTCTCTTAGTTTTTTGATCTAAGAAAGCGAAATTCTAAACATTATCCTATCTTTGTGACATGTGGGCATGTATGGGCCCGTTACAATTTTAAAACATGTTTGAAAAATGAAACTAAGAGGGGTCCCAAAAGGGCATTTTTCCTCTCCTAAAGGTTTTGAAATTTTGTTTAAGGGAGATGAGATTGTTTTCACAATCTTTTTCTAATTCTCAAGATCACTTGAAGGCGCGAGAGAAGAGCATACTCAAGGATTGTTACTTCAATTTCTAGTCCCAAATGTGAGTTAGATGTGATTAGATATGATTGTCCACTTATGTTTGTAAATCAAAAACTAGCCATCCATGTGGAAAAAAGCAAAGAAGGGAAATTTATCCTCCTAAGTGCCAATGTTTGGTTGACTAACCCCTTTATATTATGAGGGGCCTAAGTGTAATGTGGCTTTACAACATTTTTGACAACATATTTAAGAAGAAATATGACCTTCCCCACATCCAAATAACTTACAATGAAAAATTTTAATCACATGCGCGGCCCCTAGTGCAGACAGAGGCGCACAGAGTGCAGACGCGCGAGCAGAGTTGAGATAGAAAGAGCATGCACGCAGAGAAAAGATGTTATGAAAGTGCATGCACGCACGATGCACGTCTGTGGGGAGAAATACCCGCGCACCTATGAAAAATGGTCGAGAAAGAAAATCCGGTTGAATTTCTCTCAATTCTCTTGTGAATCAACCCGTTAACAGGTCGGCAGAGGCCGGTTTGTGCACCTGCAAGTTAAACAAATGAAAAGGAAAGAAAAATAAACCCAAATGAGGGAGGAATTGATACCTTGTCCCCAGTATGGTCGCCAATCTGTTTACACCCAATTTGTCACCTTGGTGAGCAAATAAGGGGTGCTTACATGCCCAGTTGGGTCTTGCTAAGCATGACAGCTGTAGAGGAAAGAGTTAGGAAAAGAACAACAAAACTATAAGCAAGAATTAAACTAATACAAACTAAAATCATGAGCATATGGATAAAGAAATAACAAACACAAAAATACCAATATCACCAATGTTTTTAGGCTGATCAATTGATGAAATCAAAGAACAATGAAGAAAGGGGACTATGAGTCCCTTCTTCCTCCAATGGAAGGCTCTTGAGGCCCTCACAAACTTGCTCTCCTTACAATAAGAAAATGAGAATGATGGTGAAAGAAATCCTAGCACATCCACTCAATAGAGAGGTGGATAGCTCAATGAAATGGTGCTAATGTGTTATTGCCAAGGAGTGAGTCCTTAAAAAAATCTAAGCAGCATAACATTACATGAAATTCCTTGAGAAAATGATGTTTCTTCATGGATTTTTATAGCATTGCATTGGGTGATTATGTAACTCCTTTGAAGTGTGAAAAGGGGCTCTTTAGGGATTAATTAAGTCTTTGACCAGCCTACCATGCGGATTCAGCTCAGATTTGAGGGTCAAATCGGCTTGGGAGCTGATCCATAAGTGGTTGGGAGGCCGACCAATTCCATAAATGCACCGTTTAGCAGGTGTGCGGGTTTTTGCACCAACAGCCGTGCATCGTGCGCATATGCGCACATGATACGTTACTGTTTCACGCATATGCATGCGCACCAAACGTCTGTAAAGCGCCCTTCAATTTTTGGTTACTTTGTATAGTTTTTGACCTTTCTGGAATGCTGTGAAATTAATTCAGTGCCATGAATGACTTCATTACTGTTTGACGATGCTGAGTTCTTGTCGCCATGTGTGGATGAAATTTCAGTGATAACAGAGCCCTAGAAAAGAGTTACGAGTTAAGTTTTACAATTGCACAATGTTATTAAGAGTTGTTGTTACTCAAAGGAAGCAGAGATGAAACTGATGTTGTATGAGACTATGACCCAACGATGCATGGATAAGAATGAAATAGATCAATTTTCGTTCAATGAATCCTATGTACGGGAGGGAAAGAGAAGTTTTCTGAATCAAGCTTAAATGAAAATACACAATTTCCTTTAAAATGCAATTGCAACGAATCACGCAAAAATAACAATTCTCTATTGTTTCTTTTTCATTAATTTCAACAATTGATTTTCAATACTTTCGAAGACAAAAATGCTTTTGAAAGAAAAATGTTGTTCACTTTTCAAAAAGGACCTACACCATGATGGTGAGAGTGAAGAAAACCAAAAACTAATGAACAAGCAATAAATAAAAACCCAAACCAATCTTTCAATGGAAACAAAAATAACAAGCAGACCAAACTAGTCTTTTCAATTGCATAAGAAAAATGATCTTTCAAATAATGAGAAAATAATAAAGACAAAGAAGCTCAACTTTCAACCGATCGTCAGTTCTTAACCAAACAAGCACACTCAGATTACAAAATCAGAGAGATCTTTGTAGAGAGAAGTTAAGAAACTAAAGTCAAGAAAAAATTGACAGGAAGAGCCTTTGATTTCCTAAGACTGTTTGTGTACAAAAAAGAAGACAAGAAAACATCAACCAATGGTCCAAGAACCACTTTTCAGGCAGCTATACTGATCTGGGTAGCTGAAAATGAAAAAAACTTAGATCCAAAATTTTGAAAAGAGGGTTCGTAGGCTAACAATATTACACAGTGCGAGAATCGGTCATTCTTGCGGGCCAGCTTTGAGAAGAGTGCGAGAACCTCACACTGAACCTAAAAGCAGAGTGAGAACTCAGTATATTCTCACAGGCCACTATGGAGTGCAGTGCGAGAATGTCTGTAACTAAGCAATTTTTTGGAAAAAGACAAAAAATTTGAAGAGGCCTATGGACCCAGAGGGTCTATCAGGGTATCCTGAAGACTTAGAGATTGATATGAATGGAGAAAGGTAAGGCAAGAGAAAATGGCCAAGGAAAAATACCAAAAACCACAAAGAAAACGAGTTATCTCCCCATTGGAGTCTCCAATTTTTTTATCGGACTAATCGGTAGGTGCGGACACTAACAGATCTCCCTATATCCACCTGGATCTACAACAAAACAGGACATGACATGACTCTTTCCCTAAGTTTTGACCATTGAATTAGCTAGTAGGGAGGAACAAGTAACATACCTTTGTATCACTTCCTAGGGTCTCTATTGCTCCCACTTCACTCTGGTGCTCTCATGAGGTCAAGACCAAGACAACACAAACCAACCAAAGTGAAGATAGCAAAATATATTCAACTGTCAACTTATGTGTGTGATCAAGGAATTACACAATAAAGTGAGAATGACTTTATGGGAAAAGGACATGCCGTTGTATCATAATAATCGAAAGTAGAAGATACAACCTGATCGCCTTGATGTCGCAAGCTTCCTTTCGGTGGCTCGAACCTTGTATGAAGAAGCTCCAATTCCTCTTGATAGACTTGCTAGAGTCTCCAAGCTCCTGTTCAAGCTAGGTCCTTCACACAATTCTTTCACCGATTCTCCAATGAATCTTGCTTAACCTTTTCCATGAGAATTCCATCAATATATAGGAGAGAATGAGATGGTTACTTGGATAAGAATGATCCCACAATATAAGAGAAACCAGTAAAAGGATAACCATTCGAATGCCAACACATTCTTCTATAAGATTCCCTTCTAAAACCATCAAGACTTCATCTTTTTCCAAGCTTTAGAACAAGTTCACACCCTAGCTATGTAGCATAGTGCGAGAAGATCGCACCCTAGCTTAAGGCAGCCTGCGAGAATGGGTCATTCTCGCACCCTAGAAAATTAGCAACCTACAAACTCTCTTCAAAAGTAAGTTTTCTGGGAAGAGATGAATGTCACTTTTCTTAGGAAAAAGTTCTTATGAGGAGTCTGAGTACACCATCATCAATACACCATCAAGATTGACCAAAATCATGGGTAACAATGACAAGGAACTGAACCATGATTTCATCGAGGAAACATCAGGCGCCAATAGATGTTGGTCATCCGATGAGAGAGAAGTGGATTGGATAGAAACGTATGATGTTTCAGCTGGACTAAGTGGCATTGTGTCACCTAGTGCATCGAATTCCAACAGACGAGGTACAATCCAAGGGTCAAATGATTCCAAAGATTGATAAGCCGCGGTCAAAATCATATCGATGGTGGCAATATGATGTGTAGTCAGTGGAAGTGGTGTAGGGAAGGTACCCATGAGGCTAGAATATTTTAGTTAGCTAACACCAATGCTTTCATACGTGATCTTGTGGTCTCCCAAGAAAGGTATCTTGTTGGTAGCGGAGGCGTGAGCATCAGTTGTGCAGAAATCCAACAGATCAACAGTGACAATTTTTCCTTGATGAGGAAATTGTACACATCGAAAGACTGACGAGGCAATGTCAGTCATAGCATAAAACCAACTTCTTCCATGTAACAAGTTGTAATCGAGGGGAGCATCGACCACCTCGACATCAACAGTAACACTTTTTCCACCTAATTGGATGGGCAAGGACTGTAAAAGCTCGTGGGGATGAAAACCTCACCCATCAAAGGCGCGTAACATCGTTGGGGATTTGTTAAGTGTAGGTGATTTTAAACCTTTCCAACATGTTAAAGGCATGACACAAGTTGAGGATCCCTCATCCAAAATAGTTTAGTGGATTTGTTGATTGTGAACAACAACATCAACTTGGAAAGAAAGTTGGTGGGAGAGTCGAGACGCATAATTATCCAAGTTAAACAAGATATGGTTGGATGACTCAGGATCAACAACGCCAATAGCAGCCAAGAGCATTGTACATTGACTGGGGCAGTGTTGTAGAACTTCTAATCCAGACATAGCACATGGTGCTTGAGCCAAATCTTTAACAATGTTGTAGTTCTGGGTGGCACGTGAACTAGGATTAAAGGTAGCTTTACGTATAGTTCTCTTAGGAGGGTGTAATATAGAGTCAAATGTAAGTTTCTCAATCCAAAGTGGTCCAAATAGAGGATTAACCGATGGAAGACTAACAGAGGACGGTGATGGATCCAGTAAAGTTATGGTACCATTAGTGTATTTTCCTTTGTCAGGGCTACCTGGTGTGTCATATGTCTTAGAGAGAGTGGTCAAATTAATCCCATTAAACATATAAATATGTGCACTCGACGAGGCCTCATCACTAGGATGGCTAGAACTGCCCCTAGTAGAAGGGGTTTGAGAAACCATGGATTGCTGCTGTGGAAAAGGCTGAGTAAGCACAGTGGGTTATGACTTTCCTTGGAAATTTTTTTCCACTTCATTGCAAAGTGGACAGTCTCTAGTGTAGTGATCGTCACTACAAATGATACACGAGAATTTTAGTTTCTATTGTGTTTGATTTTCAGTAGCAGGTGTTTGAGCTTGATTTTTTGGTTGTTCATTGTTATTTTTTAATTTATTCTTTGTCTTCTTCTTACCTCCAGATTGTTGTGAAGGGGCAGATTGAACTGTATTCACCTCAGAGATCTGAGTTTGGGGGGAGGTAGAGGAGAGTGTGAGTGATTGGGAAGTAGATTGAGTTTTGAAGGAACCAATAACACCATCTGCATGAGATGAGGATGATGGCTTAGATGGATCGGTATTAGCTCGAGCAACATTTCGAAGCAATTCATACAAAGTACCAGATTGTGAATAAACCAAATCTAAGTATTGAGCCTAAGCAATGCCTTGTTCCTCTGTGACCGCGCCACCCATAGCGACATCACGAGCGATCGGGGGTAAAAGTGATTTAGTAAACCATTCCACCAATAAGATGTCAGGAATGATTGCCTTGATCATCCTTTGTCGTCGCCTCCAGTCATGAATATGGTCAGAGATATGCACAGAATTAGTTTGACGAAGGGAGGTCAAAAGTTCAATACCTATCTCGTAGCGAATAGGCAGTTGAAAGTGCGTGAGGAAAGACATGGAAAGGGAATTGAAATTATGAAAAGAAGCACGTGGTAGTTCAATATACCACTTTGTTTCCGAGCTTGTAAGTGTTCTATGGAAAAGTTACAAACGTACAGAATCATCCATGAGGGAGTTTGATGAACACCACAAATGGAAAGTCATCACATGGTTGTTTGGATCTTCACCAGATTTTTCGTAAAATTTTGGAATATTAGAAGGAATTTTAGCTGGAATGACTGGCCAAATCGGTGAATGAAAAATAGGATCATTAGTTAACCGAGACAAGTCTTGGAGATCCAGAGTCGCAAGGAAAGGTAGATGTCGGTTAATTTGCGAATGATATTGGTGCAGCATAGGAACACTAGTAGGACCATAAAATTGGTTAGATGGATATTTGTAACCGGTAGGTCCTCCTACATATGGTTGTTGTTGGCTAGGATAAGTAGGATTCGATGATGGAAGAGAAACATTTGCATAACCTGGTGGGTTCTGAGCATTATAAGCCGGGTGATTTGCTTGCCCATGAGGAGGATAAACATTTTCCCCTTGAGGATGGTAAGGAGTAGATCCCAGAGGCAGATACACATTAGACCCATGAGGAGGATAAGACTGTGGTCTTGGAGAACTCCAGGTGGTGTTTGGGATGCCGCTCGGATAAGGTTGTCCGTAAGATGTTCCAGAAGGAACAGGATTTGATACTCCTCCCAATGGATTATGAGATGAGTGCCCCCCAATGTGGGGTTGAATAAAAGTGCACCCTGAAGATACTCCCAAGGATTGTGAAGGGTTTCCAGCAAACAAAGGTTGCCCCCCTGCCAGCGGTGGATTTACGACCGGGGTATGACTAGAAAACAGAGGTTGCCCTCTAGAAGGAGCATGAAAAGGGGATTGTCCCTCGGGAGGGATAGGCCCACCATAGAATGGTAGTCCTCTAGGAGCGAAAGGTTCATTAGATGGTGGTTTCCCTCCAGTTGGTTGTGTTTGGCCAGCAGGGGTCTGCATTCTCGGGTGAAAAGATGTCCCAGCAGGATCATGTGGAACATGTGGAGCTGTAGAGTAAAAGCTTGTAGAAACTGGGGTAGGGATTGAAGTGCCTTGGATATGAGTAGAGGTGATGAGTCAAGCATTAGGATGGACTTGTGCTAGCATAATAGTAGGGTTAATAACTTGATCGACTGGGTGATTCATGGTTTGACCGGATGGTCCTGTTTCACTAGGAGGGTTGTGAGGATGAAAGTGTTTTCGAAAGGTCTCGAAATATTCATAGAGATCACGTCCCGATGAAGTCCTCCATACAGAATGAGTAGGTGTGGGATTGGTATCTACTGTGGTGCTAGGATGAATAGGATTCTTATACTCATCACCAAATATTGGTTCTGTGGATGCCATATATGTTTCAGTAAAAGTTATCTCCAGTAATCATGGGACCTCTTCGTCTATGATGTTCCCAAGGAAGTCTAAACGAAGAAAAAGTGGCTCGAGAGGGGTTACTGATACATATGTAGTTTGAGGAATGGGATTTTCAACTGTGACCAAAGAGCCTTCTAAGTTATCTAACGAAGGAGAAATAACACTTCCAACATCGGATTGATTTTCTACCTCTCTACGGGAGTTGTCTTATGGAGGGTTAGGAGGTAAGGGTTGATAGCCTTCCGGAGGTAGCCCTTGTATCCTACATGATCAATGAAGACCTTTATCATCTACAGTCTCAATTTTTGAGAATAAAAGAACACACTGAAAATCTAGGGCCAACTAACAAGAAGAAACAGCATATGCTACTAAAATCTAGGAATCAACCAAGCAAACAAAACTTCTCTCAATGATCATACTAGTTGGTGATGAAATCCAACGTCGTGTGATCAAGTCGAGAAGGGGCTAGGATATGGTGTAATAGTTACAATGGCGACCTTCTTAACAGACTTTCACCTTGGTGCAAGCTTCCACGCAGTAATTGTGGATTTACCCTCCAAGGAGCTCGAGTGAGTTTGACTAATGTCTATTCCAGGTACAGTGAGACTTCCCTTCACCGTCACCTTGTGTAAGTACCTAAATATTATGGAAACTAAAGACACCAATTCGCAATGAGTCCCTGGGTGGGTACAGTCGAAAGTCCAATACGAAACATATGGGCAGGATAACAAGTCTGAAATCAACCTGAGAGGCTCCCACACATAATCGTGGGTATACCTCTAAGTGACCCCCAATATACGATCTGACCACTACAAACAATTGAACCACGAAGGGATAATCTCTGTAATTCGCTCGAATGCGACCTCGTGCATAACCCCTATGTGAGAGATGGATCCCAAAAAGCCTGTATGACAATTGGATTTCACTCTCCCTACCATAGGATGATAATGTTTGTTTTGAAAACTTTGGAGAGTTGTACTCATAGCCTAATCCAAAGTGCTAACCCTAGTCTACTGTTGGTGGAAGATCCTAAAAAAAAAAATGTTCTAGATAATTTTTAATTAGTGTTCGTTTTACAATTGTTCTTTACTCAAAGGGTGTATGAAAGTGAAACTGATGGAATGATGACTCAATTCCCAAAGCATGCATAAAATATGATAAGAAATCATTTCTTTTCAATCAACGCCTATTTAAGGGAAAGAGAAAGAGTTGTTTTCACTATCAAACACTAATAAGGAATGTCCTCAATCAATTTGTTCTCAATCAAAACCAATGTAATGCTAAAACTTTTCAGAAATGCCTTCTAATATGCAAACCAATCACTAAGATGTATCTGTGTTGTTTGTATGTGAATGATAATTAATTCAATGCAAAACTTCTCCTGCCAGCTACCCTTTCAGATCAAGGAGGTTCGAACAAGCATAAGCAGATTTTTCACAAACAATACACCCTCTTGCTATGATTGAAACAAGAAGCAAAAAGAAAACAAAATATAGCAAAGCAAATCAAAAAATTTCAAAAAAAAGAAATATGCTAAGAAAAAATGACCTCAAAGAACCAAATGAAATGATTCACAGATCTCTGATGCCCTTCACCAGAGTTCTCGCTCAGTCAGATAAGAGAGAAGAAAGCAGTGGATTGATCCCAAGTTCTCAACAACAGAAAAACTCAAAATAGGGAAGAAGGTCACAAAATCTAAATAGAAAAGTGCTTATTTCTCAGAAAGCAGAGTCTCAAAGGTCAATAGGAAGAAGAATTGAAACACAAAGAAGCTAAGAAAGGGAAAAAACAAAGACTGGGCTTCAGAAAAGACAAATCTGGAAGTTTTTTTTGTAGAGGAAAGGCTGGCGCTCTAGTGTAAGGGGAATCAGAGCGTTATAACACTCTTTCTAAGACCTTCAGGGAGCATTGGTGCCCTGCTAACATAGGAAAGGGAGTGTCAGTGTCCTAAGACCCAGAAGATTGTCCAAAAAACCCAAAAACTCAGTTGAACTTTGGCATTCAGAGTGTATGTGATGGAATAAGGATTCAATCAACATATGAAATCAAACATATGGGGTGAATAAGGTCTAAAAATAACAAAGGGTAAGACTATGAGGAAAACCAAAACTAAAAGTTTCGACTTGATCCCCAGTGGAGTCGTCAATTTCTGTTGTAGGAAAATCTCCCTGCAGACAGGTAGATCTCCTCTTGAGAGATAGACTCTTAACTCTTAAAAGAGAAGATGCTTAACATGGACACTGACTTCCTTTTAGATCTAGATAAACTAATGTGTGAGGAGGAAGGAGAAAAGAAGTACCTTTTTACCGGTGTTTGTCCCTACATAGTCCAAGTTGAGCTCCAATCTTAAACTCCTCGATAAACCTTGTAGACAAACAAAGGTACAACCATCTTCCTACTCTACTGAGATTAGCTTGAAACAAATCTATCTATTAGAGGCAAGTTCATGTGAGATCAAACATAGAAATTGAAAGAAACAGGCCAAGCATATTATATTAATGAGAACAACAATGAAGAAAACTTACAACCATAGATGTGAGTGCAGTAGCTTCATCAAGTTCTCCTTGTCCAAACCCTTGCTTAAACAGTTCACACACAGAATGTTGATGCTCCAAATGACATACCACTCATGAGATCATAAGTTTGGTATAATTATCAATCTCCATTTCCCCTCCTTCATGAAAATCCCTCATTATATAAGATTTGGAGACTTAACCACCATGGAGAGAATATCTCATCAAATCCACTAAGAAAGGGATCTCTAAGATATTTAGGGATAAAATATCTCTTAAGGATTTTGGGGAGGAAATATCTCTCAAGGATTTTAAGGAGGAAATATTTCAACCATCCATGAGATCCTCCACCTTCCCTAAAAAATAGGAAACCAAAT
>SNQJ01S0018199.1:24821-46995 GCA_010110895.2 Picea sitchensis | reverse complement strand
TCCCTCAGCTCTCGCAAAACACTCAGATAAAACTAAACATCACATTTGTATTGAAGAGACCAAAATCCTTGCCAAGATAGATCACTGTCACAATAGAAAATTCAGACAAGCAATCGAAATTGAAAAACAACCTAATAATCTAAACAAAGATGATGGATGGACAATTAGTCAAAATTGGATCCCTACCCTAGCCAATATGAATAATTATAAATATTAATTTATAAACATTTTCTAGTCAGCTCTTATTAAATAAAAAAATTAATAAACAAACATATGATTAATTTTAAAAAATTAATAAACAAACAAATAATTAATTATTAAACAAACAAACAATTAATTATTAAAACAAACAATTATAATTCCTTAAATTTTATAATTCTTGATTTCATTTTCAATTAGTCGGCTCCTTATAAAAACTTTTCAAGTATTTATATACCTATTATATCCTTTTTCCTTCATTTCTCACAAATGTTTTCCTGATGATGGACCACACTAGCTTGGTTCGAAACATTGAAAATCAAAAAACCTATGCGATTAATCTGAAAGAATTCTCTGATCAAAACAATGGTCGCAAAAGACTCAAAACATAAATATTTACCAATCTCATTTCTTTAACCCATGATAATATCAATAGTATATCTTCAAATTGGAGCACTTGAAGGATTAAGTTGTATTTGAAAAAAAAAAAACAAGACATCTAGACATCAACTCCCCTCTACTAATACTTTGAGAACAAATCATCTCTTAAAATAGAGGACATATTATATAATAATGCATAATATTGTCAAAATTAATTATGTAATATAATTATTATTAATTGAAATAATAATATATAATATTTTTAAAATTAATTATATAATATAATTACTATTAATTGAAATAGTGCATTTTTGAGATGTATCATCACCTACTTTGTTATTACAAGCATGTTTTTGTACATCTTGTGAAAGCCTATTTCACCTTGAAAGTAACTATACATTCATTATATTATTTTTTTTTCCAAAAAAAGTCATAATTTCATTAATAAAAACAAAATTACTGCTGAGAGACAAGTCTTAAAAGCCTTCATCAAGATCCTTGCACTAAAAACTGAGTAATCCCATTAACATTACCCCTCCCTACAAGTCAAAGGTGATTAAAAGACCTCATTAAATCAACTGAAAATCCTTCATCAAGATCCCTGCGATAAAAACTGAGTAATCCCACTAAAATTACCCCTCCCTACAAGTCAGAAGTGATTTACAGACATTAAATGAGCTAACAGGTCCAAATGTTTCTCCTTAACAATCCCCAAGACTGTAAAAGCAGAACAACTGTTGTTTGAGCTCACATGAGAGCACAATTTTTAAACAAAATACATCATATACCCTTCCCTTTAAAGGGATCTCAATAGAGACCCATAAAAACTACAGTAGAACAGAGAAAACATGACTCGACACGAAAGAAAATTGTAGGAATAAGGAATGTTCATATTTTGATGAGTGTCCATCCTCAATTTCCAAGATGTGCCAATGACCGAAATCTAACAATAAATCATCCTTGAAAAACCTATCACCTAGGGCTCATTTTCCAAATAAACATGTTAAAAAAAGAAATTTAATTAGTGGAATTTCTAAAAATTTGAAATAGAACATAATTTTATATTACAAAATTTCAACAAATTATAATGCTAACTAAATAATCATAATACCATTTATTATTCAATAAAAATTGTACTGTTACACCATCCACAACCAAACAATATTGAAATTTCAAAAATCAGTTTGATAATCACAAAAGTCAGAGGTTACACAATGGTCAAAAAAGAAAGTAGCCTAACCATTTAAAAATGGGTAAAAATAAAGAAAACAAGGGAAATAGTTGCTAAGCAGCTAGTCCCTGCCTTGTTGAAAAATCCCAAAAATAAGTAGTGTCCATATATCCTGGTTGAATTCAAAATTTATCCTTGATTATCTAAATACCAAACATAATATAATAGACATTATATTAACAAGTGTATACAACCTATTATATTAATAATTATGTTATATTTACCATGTTATAGATTTATATTATAGTGTATAGGTTAATCATTATTTAATTATTACTACACTATACATAGATCTTCACTATGTTATGGTTATCCTTTAACAGTTAATAAAGTTATATTTTAGTTAGATATGCATGAATAGAGATCTGTTTATGAATTTAACTGAGATTTTTCTAGCAAACAAACATAAACTATTTTATCAAATGTAAACTGACAATCTAAAATATCTTTTTTTTTAATAACAACATGTAAAATACTACATATTTCCCTCATTGTTGTTGCCTTTCTATGGACAAAATGTAAATTAATTGTTAGTATAGCTTTTGGCAGGTCTTTGTTTCTACCCTCTCAATTTGCATAAACAGGGTTTAGAGAATAATAAGATGCATATGGTAAGTTTTCCACTAACTTAGCCCACATTTATTATTCTAAATTCTACATTCTACCATTACATATATTATTCTAAATTCTACTCGGATTGATGGAACAACAACCTTTATATACTCTGCCACTACCTTTATATACTCTGCCAGAGGTACCCAAAAAAAATCGATGTCTGCATCTAGAAGAGATAGCCCGCAAAAAAAGCGATGTATGCATCTGGAGCGTGGGGATAAATATACATAGTCATGTCGGATGTAAATCCTCAGCTCCATCATTGTGTTGTATGCAACATAAAAAAGTCAGGTAAACTAATATCAAGAGACAAAAGAATGTGTGTTGAACACACTCTCCAGGATATCTTTCATAGAGAAAGTACATTAATCACTTGCTTTGAGAAAGGAACACTGGGAAATAGTTGAGACATGCAAAGGAATGTGCCCCCTTGATTATGATTAATAAATAATTATCAATATCATATGGCTATTTATATAACACAATATCCTAATCACTAAAATGAAAATGGCATTCCATGATACCAGATCATGTACAATCACAGTTTCAAAAAATTTGTGTGCATCATCTATATCACTGCATTTGGCATACAAATCAATGACTATATTTCCCACAAAGACCTCTAACTCTAATCCAATTTTGATAATGAGAGCCTAAATCTGTTTGCCAGGTTTTACAGCTCCTAGAATAGCACATGCATGGGGAACATTGACAACAAGAAACAAGTCCATGTTCATACCCAACCCTTGCATTTGGAAAAACTATTCCAATGCCTCATCTCCACTTCCATTTTGGGTGTTTCATGCAATTATAACAGTCCATGATATTATGTCTGGTTCACGCATTCCATTAAACATTAGACTTTCACTCACTATGCTGCCACATCTGGCATATATAACAACCAAGGAATTCCCTACAGTCACATCTGATTTGTGTCCAGCATTAATGATATAGGAATGGACTTGGCTGCCATTTTCGAGGTCATTTGGGTTGGAACATGACTTGAGGACACTAGAAAGGATTATATTGTTTGATTTCAAACCAACTTGTTGCATTTGTTGAATGAGCTAGAGGACTTCATTTTCAATGTTATGCTGGGCATATCGTGTTATTAATGCAGTCCATGCTCCCAAATATGGCTCTGGAATTTGGCCTAACAATTTAAGTGCATGCTCTAATGTTCCACATTTGGAATACATTCTAAAGACATCTACCTCAAACCCAATTTTGATGATGTAACCATGGAGATTCTTGCTCCGCTTTGGATCATTTAGGTTAGACCAAACACCAATGATAGTAGACAAGGTTATATGGTCGAGCTTCACACCTGCACAATGCATTTTCTTTCACATACCAAGAACTTGTTGTCTTACCCTTGCTGGATATATCCACCCATCATATCATTCCATGAGACCACGTTGAAATGTTTTCAATCTGTTCCCATATGCATCAAAATTTGACATGGTTAAACTAGATAGTTGACTTGAAGGTATGAGAGGGTTTCGATACTTAAGGATGTTTAATGTCCCAAAATATTTGAGATCATCCATGTTTTCATCAATGTTCAATATAATGAATGTCTCATAGTGAGTATAGTGAATGAGGCCTGCCTTGAAGGTGAATGAGCATAGTGAAATTTCTTCCACCAACCCTGCATAGTGAGCAGTGAAGGGGGCCAACGTTGAAATTTCTTCAAATTGTGCATGTATGCGTCGAAATTTGACATGGTTAGAATAGACACATGCCTTGACAGTATGGGAGGGCTTCAAGACTCAAGGAATATGTCTGATGCCCCAACCACATAATCTTTGAGATCGTCCATGTTTGCAACAACGTTCATAATGGGGCGTCTCATATTTTTCAAATGTTGTTGTTTCCATCCGTAGAATCTTTGTTGGAACTCTCTTGAAATGTCATGGAAATTCCAATTCAACCACCAAAAATGTCATGCACCGACCCCGCATAGTGAGCAGTGAATGGGGGCAACATTGAAATTTCATCAATATGTGTCTGTATGTATCAAAATTTGACATGGTTAGACTAGACACATGCCTTGACGGTATGGGAGGGTTTCAAGACTCAAGGATGTTTAATGTCCCGACCACATAATCTTTGAGATCGTCCATGTTTGCAACAACGTTCATAATGGGGTGTCTCATATTTGTCAAATGTTGTTGTTTCCATCCATAGAATCTTTGTTGGAACTCTCTTGAAATGTCATGGAACTTCCAATTCAACCACCACAAATGTCATGCACCGACCCCACATAGTGAGCACTAGTGAATGGGGTCAACGTTGAAATTTCTTCAATTTGTGCCTATATGCATCGAAATTTGACATGGTTATACTAGACACATACCTTGATGGTATGGGAGGGTTTCAAGACTCAAGGATGTATTATGTCCCGACCACATAATCTTTGAGATCATCCATGTTTGCAACAACGCTCATAATGGGCGTCTCACTGTCAAATGTCGTTGTTTCCATCTGTAGAAACTTTGTTGGAACTCTCTTGAAATGTCATGGAATTTCCAATTCAACCACCAAAAATGTCATGCACCGACCCCGCATAATGAGTAGTGAATGGGGCCAACGTTGCAATTTCTTCAATATGTGCCTGTACGCATCGAAATTTGACATGGTTAGACTAGACACGTGCCTTGACGGTATGGGAGGGTTTCAAGAGTCAAGGATGTATGATTTTAAACAGAAACATTTAAAAAAAAAATCAACGTTGGCCCCATTCATAGGTCATCGTTTCCCATTATGTACTCTAGCCCTAGTATAATGTCTTTTAATAGTTTTTTCCTTTAAAATTCGACTGATCGGAAAATTAAAACGAAACGAGAAGAGCCCTAGTAAAATGTCTTTTAATATTTTTACTCTAACTGAAAAGACCTGCAAACCCTTTTTGAAGTGTCGTTATTATAAAAAACTTGTCGCAACATCTGTAAAATGCAACATATTTATAGTTTTTATAACGTCACAATTCTAACGATCATTGAACAAATCAAAGTTGACTTGATCAAAATACTAGGTGATTGTTGGAGGGGGAAAACCTAGTTTCCACAATGTCACAACTGCGACAACTATCTTCACAAATGTGGAAAGAGAGACAATTATGTCACAAACGTGGCAAGAGAGATGACTATGTAGAAAAAGTGGCAAGAGAGATGATAACATGGAAAGAGAGACGACAATGTGGCAAGAGAGATGTCAACGTGGCAATAGCGACATTATCGGGCAATATGGAAAAAAAAAAAAAAAATTCCTCTATTTTTCGACAGTATGGCCAATTTTGTCCATAACACTGCAAATAGAATGTCGAAACTTTTACAATATGTACTAGTGATCGAGCTCGACTGCTCAAGATACTCTTACTTTAGCAATTTGGTGATGGTTTTCCTAAACCATTTCCAACTACTAGTGAGATACGATTTCAACACCAAATTGTTGGCCAACTTTGAGCAAATGAAGGTTGATCATATCTCCGATCACATCCGAGAATGGCGGCTTTAGAAGAGTTTGATTAAGTTACATGTCCCACCAGATTTCCTGTTGGAATGGTTCCTGAAGTCTTTGGTACCCCAGTTATCCAAGGACGTTGCAACGTCGGGAATATTTTCAGAGGAGGAGGTGATAATGAGATCACAACAGCTTGAACTAATATACTCTCAGTCTGGTTTACTCTATGATATTTTACCAGATGTGCCACTGTCCATCCTTGACAAGGCCAGACACAAGTTTGGATCACATGCTGATGGTATAGTTGGTTCAGCACAAGCGAAGCCCACTGATCAGCTATCAAATCAATTGCAACAATTTTCGATACAGCAAACAACGGCCATCCATACCTTTGGTTTGGTTTCTCCCCCTACCCAAATGTTGGACACACACAGTGTGTAGTCGACGAATCCGAAGGCCAACCAGCATCCTGACGGAAAGAAAAAACAACAAAACAAGAAGAGCAAGGGGGATAAGAAACCCAACAAAAATGTTGGTGGGTGAAAAATAGAGAAGAGAAAGTCAAAGTATCTATGTAACCTTTGCACGAAGGACCACCTGACTCACATGTGCCCTCGACTTGCAAAGGCCCAAAAGTTATTGGCACAACAACAACCTGTTGTGTTAACGAACCCATTTCCACATGGGAAAAATATGACTCAAGCCTCTTCGAGCATGGATTGTTATTTCCAGCAATCTCAGCACAGTTTTCAGCCTCTTGGTGGCAATCAACAGGGTAAATCACATGAAAGCAAGAATGCAGTGGAAAAAGTGAAACATGATTGTTGTTTTATGCATGTGTTGGAAGATCCATTTGCAGTTTTGTTATAAATAGTAAATAGTCCTTATATTTTTGAAATTATGAGATTTGAATTCATATATAGATTCTCAAATAGATTACCAGTAAACAGTCTTTGGAGAAAGCATTGCAAAGTAAACAAACAATGGATAAAATGCTGGCATGGCTGCATTGGCATTATGATTTCACTTGATTGGAAGTTCATTTCAGTAGTTAGGATAGGTAGGTGTGAATAAGCTTGTGGATCAAGCATTTTCAAGTTTAGGTCTCCAAATAAAGTGTTCGGTTATATGTTAGTAGTATATCAAATGTTCAGCCTCCAAGTAAAAGTGGTGTGCATAATTTAGTTTTCAATGGACATTGGCGACAGGTCAAGGTATAGTACACACCTGTTGTGAGAGAAGCTCCAATGGATAAGGCATAAGGTCCACTATTCTTTTCTACCTCGCAGGGAGGATAACATTACCAATTGGAGCCCATGTTATCACTAAAACAATTTTTAGATGAAATCCAAGTTTTGGGACTTAGCAAGAGGCTAAACTGGTGTAGAGACGTGATAAAATGGAGCACAAGGTCGTATCTAGCGGACGGGGCTAAGTCTATCGGAAGTGTGCATTTGATGGGACCGAATGTGCCACAGATCTCAGGTATTGTAGATCAACGGTCAAGGATCATATTGGGCAGAGAATTAGTGCGGAGGTTAATTCTTAAAAGCAGGCCAATAAAAATACAGCGGTTTCAACTCAGGATCACGTTGTGCCATCAGATGCATTTTGGGGGGGAAAGCGGGTGAAATTGAAACCACTCAATCACACCCTAAAATCACGTGTCAAATGTCATTAAATGTGTTAAATCCAAGGGTCACATGTGGAAAGGATTGATGTCCTGTCAAATCATCTCAAGACACTTGTTTGGATACCATTCATTCGTGTGATGCCAAGTAAGTACCACCAAATAACCTATTTAAAGACTTATAATTGGAAATTTATGGTCTAATGTGATAAGCCATTATCCCTGCAAGGAATTTCGTTAGTATCCCATGATTAGCACTCAATTGCGACTGTTACTCAAAACATAGGAGAAATTACTCTATTTTGGGTAATTGACGTTTTATTCCGGAGTGGGATAACTGCAAATTGAATCATTCATCCAATTCTTTTATAGTTGAGGGAAATAGGCTCGTGTTTCCTGGAAAACTAGATGAAATGGAGAATAAAGATCCAATGGCCTTCAAAAAACTGGGAAATTCAAATAGGATGACAAAACTATCAATTAAGAAGAAAGAAAGGCATGTTGTGCAACTACTGGCAACAAAATTTTGCACAAACTCTGCAGATGAACCAGGCTCAGGTGAAGAGATCAGATTGAATCCTATTATGAAGGATTTGATCATTAATGTATATGAAAATGGGTACTACATGCAAGATGGCAAGAGTAAATGAAACAAGCGACGAAAGAAGGAGACTAAAGCTGGAATGGTTGAAGGTATTGAAGAAGACCAACCTGGTTGGCTTGACACTTTAAAGGAAGAAATTGAAAATCTAAAATGAAAAGTTCATGACAAAATAAAATCAAGTTCAGGGAATCTTGTGATTTTGTAGATAGATGGCATTCAGGGTAAAAATATCAAATGTTTCAGTTTTATGTTTGTAATGTTCCCTAGAAAGTAGGAGTTCGGTTTTGGTACGTTACTCCCTATGTGACCGATATCTATTTTTGGAATCTTGGAGAAGATGATCTGTTTTGGATCTCGTATGTAATTTATCTATATATACTATTAAAAAGATAAATGAATGGTTCGACTGGCCGGAGAAGGGATTGCCCTTGTAGCAGGAAAACTTTGTAATTTCTTGTGGATTTTAATATAAGCAGAGAAGGTTTTCTTAGATAGCCGAGATTCATCATGGTGTTGATGTTCAATATGTTTTCTTTTATTTCATATTCATGAATGTGTGTTTCTGCTAGCGATAATATTTAGGCAAAGAAAGAACCCACCTTGTTGGTGCTCCTTCTCATATTGATTATACTTGTCGTGTCTTTATTGGTTTCTAGTTCAGAATTCACCCTTGAGTGGTGCTTTATTTTTGGTAGCCAGCCTTTATGTTTCTTCTTCTAATGATATACCAAGAGATTCGCCCTCTATTAGATGCCTCTTGTTGATAATAGTCTTTCCTTTGTTTTCCTCTACCATATCATATTACTTATTTGGCTGAACATCATACCTTATTTTCCTCTATTCCCTCTGGAATACATAGCTTATAAATCTTCATATGTTTTCAGGAATTGACCCCATTTCCCAATGGCCCTACTCTTTTGTTTCGTCCTACCACTTTTAAATTTTACCCTATGGCAGAATCTAACCTCTATGTGCACATTGCTAAATCTTTTGAGTATTTTAAATAGTTATATGCCCAAGAGAGCCCTCTTTGGTTGGAAGGGTTAGAATCCAACCTAAAGTTGGTTGAAACAATTACCTTTGTTGTTTTTTGATAAGTTGAACAAATTTATAGAGTGATAACAATACCCAACACCCTGCATTGTTATGTGTGTTTATTTCATTAATCCATGTTGTTTTGAATTGATGGATATGTTCAACAGTTATTATTCTCTTCCTAGTTTCTCTCGTAAAAGGTATGATATATAGGCCATTAAGATGAGAAATACACTACGTATGGATGATTTATGGGATACTGTGTTTAACGGGTCTGAAGAACCCTCAAATCAGGAAGCCTATGAAGCCATGATTCAATATCAGAATTAGGATCGTCTCTTAGAAAATAAGAAGAATGATGCAACAACACTATTTCTCATTCAACAAGGCTTTGAGAGCATTCTTCCCAAAATTGTAGCAGCAACCAGGTCCAAAAAAGCTTGGGATATTCTGTAGATGGCATATAGTGAAAGGGGGAGCAACATCGATCAACATGAAGCTATGTCATAGAACATTATAGTTGTTGATGGATTGACTGTTGTAACAAATGAAATAGAGGAATTTAACATTGCAGAAATAATTGGAGAAGTTGTTAAAGAGCCTGCTGAAGCAGAAGAAAACAAAAAAGACATAGAGATTGTAGTTGTCTTGAACATTGTAGATATTTTTTTTGAATATTTGCAAAAGAAAAATGTGACTCTATATGAGATGCAGAGCATGATCATGGTAAATCCCATTGTGTAGATGAACATGTGGATGATGAAATTAAAGTTGAAGGTGGAAGTGAAACTTCCTTCGTAGCAGTAACAAAATGTAAGGTGAATCTAACAATGAAATTTGTTGAAGACATGAATGATGATACAATGAATGTTGAATATTATGTTGAATTAGCATTTCTTAAGGAATGGCTTGCAAATCCAAAGTATGAAAGCTAGTATGGAAAAGATGTCACAATTGCAGCAAAAGAAAGAACTAAAAAAATGAAGGCAACCATTATAGATGTTGAAGTTGTTGCAACATTGGAAGAGGAGATGAATGAAAATGAAGATGTTCTTGATCTTACAAAGTTTGACAAAAGTGTTCAATTAGAAATAGTTGAAGTATAAGAATTTCTATATGAACAAGACAAAGAATATGAAGAAATATTGAAGAAGATGACTAGAATAATGTTGAAGTTGAAGAAGAAGAAAAGGTGTGAAAAATATAAAGTTTGGAGCAAAGGAAACAAAAATATTGTAGAGAATAAGACAACTTGCACCAACATGCAAAATTAAAACATGTAAAACAAGTTTTTGAGTTGATATGATGTAATCCTAGCTAAGACTTAAACCAATGGGCCATCATGTTATGAATTTTGTAAGCCCATAGAGGCATTGTCAAATGTAAAGTTGTAATCATTAGTGTTAGAATTGTTAGCAGTCGTAATTAAGGGGTAAGGTTGAAATGTAATTACTCCTGTCACATTTAATGAAGTAGGTGAAATATGTTCTAGAAAGTTGATTGTGTAAAATTTTCCAGAGAGTTCATATTCCAAAGAGTTCACATAAGATATTTCTCGAAATTTATCTAGATATTTCCTAAAGGATATCCAGATCCTTCCTATATATATATGTGTGTGTGTGTGTGTGTGTGTGTGTGTGTGTGTTCAATGGTATATGCATTCGAGTTTCATAGTTGTATCTCTGATCTGAGTATCTTTGTATTTCATGTGTGTGATCGTAAGTCCATACAACTATAGTTGTTCTCTGCCCCCAATATTTCACTTCAAATGTTCTTTTCTATTGAATATGTGTGCAAAAACATGTCGGAACATAATATTAGGAAGTGATGAATGTAGCGCTTAACTGAACATTACTTTTATTTATTTATAAAGAAAAATATTAATTTAAATTTACTAAATTTTGTAAATATGTAGTTTTGATATTTTATATCCTATTATGTTATTATTATATTATTGGAAACCCTCAATTTTATATAAAGTATTTTAGAAACAAGAGTAAGAACCCAAGCAAGATATTCGTGTAAAACTTTTGAATATATTAAGAGGAACTTCATAGATTTAAAGAGAATATTATTTTGATCTTGAGAAGATATTTATGTCGAAGGCATATATATAGGGACAAATTTTTCCAGACACCTATCAACCAATATTGTCTGCCACGTCATCTATCCATATGTCCCCTCCTTTGTTTTCCATCCAAATTCGACCTTCGAACTCTAGTTGTCAAGCATTGGAGTGAATGTGAGCATTACGACCTTGAAGGTTCTAGCTCCCTTCAATTCTAAGGGAACCTTGATTGTCCCCTTCCCAACAAAGGCCTCCACAATCATATTCCCCTTATACATGTTCCAGGTATTTCCCACTGCAAGAGCTTAGGTGGTAGAATTTACCAATAATTATTCTAACAATCTAATATATGGCGCTTTCCTTACCGCTGACGAGATCCATGACCTTCCTGCTCTATGAGAAAAAAAAAATATCGGCATCAATGTATTTGACAAATTTCATGGAATCCATCATCCATCCTGGAAGAGAAGGCATTTCATCATTGACGTTGGGAGGGAGAAGCACACCAAAGTTCAAGTTTGGGAACATGTAAGGCCCCTCCTCAAAATATCCATCCTTAATTAGATTTCCCGTATAGAATCAAAATAAAAATCAAGAAACCAAGAAATAAATCAAGAATCCAAGACAGATTACATTTTGTGAACTTAGAGGGAAACATCTCCTTGATGTCCATTCATCTAGAACCGATCTACCAGTCAGATCTTCTTCGATGTTAGGGTTGTGAAGAATAACATGAGTAAATCAGAGGGAGCATTGAATGCCCAACATTTTTCTTCTCAAGCAAACTTCTAAGGAATTTATTTCACTCATCCCATTTGTAAACATTAGCTAAGTATTATGTAATGTTCCCAAATAGATTTGCTTGGAACATGTTAAGTTTTATGGTTTTATGGTTGTGGTAATTTGTCAAACACTTTGTTGATTTAGTCTTTGAGTTGCCTTGGGGTTTATGATGATAGTTTTTAATGTGTTTGCAGAAAATAAATGATATAAATATATCAATGGCATATACCCAATAGTATGCAATACAAGTAACACAAGAAATAGCCACAAATACTTCAATCTGAGTTTTATTTATCATAATAGATGACCTCATACAAAGTTGAGCAGATATGGAATATACATAGAAGAATGATGTATGTGGTTGATAGTGCCTCCAAAGTATAATGGAATTATGATGATTTGATCTCCTAAGAGTCCTCCATGCTGAATGCAAGAGATCTATAAGATCCAACCTTTACCATGGTTGCTGGTGATGTCTTCTCTCTGCAAAGTGTGCCCTCCCTGGCTGTAGCAAGCCAATATTTCGGCCTCCAAGGATATTACTTATAAACCACTGAAACCAAGTTCCAAAAAGTAGATCGGGGAATAATAAACTCCTACGCTGAGTATCCAAGTTGTTGGGAGTGATCTCCTACTCCAAATCACAAGATCCCCTATGAGTTGTGTGCCCTACTCAAGAGAAATGCACCCCACTGGAAGATAGAATGGATGGATTGAATAATATTCTCAAACATTGATGCAAAAAGGCGTTATGGTGGTAGCAATCAATCCCGGAGTGAGTGCTACTGCATATCTAGATTTCCCAAGCCAAATCGAATTGCTCTTCTTCAAGAGATGCACCCAACCTGCTAGAAACCACTACAAATGTGCCCTGCTTCCTCAAACTACCTCTGAACTGAATAGAACCTGAGATAGAATGGTGAGGGAGGAATCCTTCACCTCTTTGGAAAATATTGGATTAGGAAAGGTGGAATATTTCACCACTGAGTTGATTTCTAGGGCTTGTCCAGTCAAAACCCTCAAAACCCCTAAGTATCATGGGCTCTCTAACAAGAAGCCAGACATCAAAATGATAATAAACATAATGAGAGAATAGACTCCCATATCTCTCTTTTATCCCCCCTGTTCGTATTTTCTCTCTAAGTGACTTTTACTTTATATTTAATATTCCTTAATTAAATCACTTTATTAATTAATTAACCTTTTTGCCTCTAAAAAGTGATTTATTCATCCTTATAGCTTCTTCGGCCACTGAAAGTCACTTTTCATCATATTATGTTGTAGTTGTCTTCCTCCCAATTCCCATGAGATATTACACTAAGAAGTTTCTCCAAGTATTATGCCCAAAATGACCTCAATGAATTTAATTAAAATGTGCTCCATAATAACTCAAAATTACGGAAATCATCGGAATGCAATGAAACCAAAGACAATCTTTATGGAATGGATCATGATGATTAAATATGATGAACGATGCAATTCATGCCCAATAAAATCCCTCAATATATCCTAAACTCACTATCACCCCCATCTGGCTACACTGGCAGACATCCCACTATGTAATATAGAAACATCCAAAAATGGGGACATTACAGTCCTCCCTGCTAGAATATTGCGTGTCCTCAAGCAATAACTGAATCAATATGTATATTATCCTAGGGTCCCATATCCACCCGTGGGACATGTAGTAATCTCCCCTCAAGTCATGGCTCCTCCAACTTATCATCATGCGTGACACCCAAATTCTTCTGATGAGTGGAATGATCATGTGCAATAGATCCTCGATCAACTCTTCAACCAACCGCTCCACTCAGATCTCCACTCCATCAAACTATGGACTTATAATCATCTCCAATCTGTACATCCCAAATCAAGATGTGAACTATAGTTCCCGGCCGCATAGTATAGTCATGTAAGACCTCAACACCAAGAGTCTCCTAAAAGTAACACTCAGCCTCCACCAAAAATGATTCTGACCTCCATGACCAGACCAACATGGCCTCCTCTGACTGAACGTGTTTCCTCCATAGTGAGGTGCTACAATATCTGAGCGAATCACCAACAAGTGCCATGCTCCCCTCAAAACTGAAGCTCAATGGAAAATCAAAATGATTTTCCCCTATAAGGATCCACTCGTCTCCAACAGTCAATGAAACTCCCATCCCTATAATCCCAGGTTCCCGTGATAATATCTAAAATGGATCACCACGTTGACGTTGCACTACTCTGATCATGATTCTCTGCCCAATGTACACATATTGGATCCCCCGCCCTAGATCCTCATGCTAAAATACCTGTAAGGATTGGACCTGTTATCAACAATCCTAACCTGTAAAGGTATCCCTGTGGAACCAAAGTCTGCAAATCCACCTCCATACTCGATCTTGAGTATCAACAGGGAAAACATGTCTCTCCATATAGAATAAATCCCAGCAAGCCCTCTCAAAACAATCCAAGAGTGAAGTATGTTTCTCGCTGGCGCAACCCAAACCATCATAAGATGAAGAAAACTACTGACCAAATGGATTCCTAGATCCCATGTAAAATTTGGAAGTTCACCACTTCCAATCCCCACTAATTGTTGTTGTGCCATACTCATAACTATTGAAATCCCTCTAGGCCAACCTATTGTGCCCTCATCCTCATCCCAATGAGAATCTAAACCTGTATCAACCTCTTATATATCCTCTATCCCATGGCCGAAGATAATTTCCATCACACCCAAGGCATCAATTATTTGTCTCTAATCATCCTCCCCTATCTTGTTGTATGTAATAAAGTCACTCCTATCAAGTGGCCTCTGCCTACCAACCCTCCATGTCCCCTTCCATTGTCTATCTCCCCCTATGTTGTTGTCAATGATGAAAGTATTGGAAAAGGATAACATAAATAACTACAACCTTTTGTAGGAATGGGAAGTATCATATGCTTTGGTTAATCCCAAGGACTTGACCAAAATCTTGTCCACTGTAACCAATGGTCAATAATCGCATGTACTCATCACTAAACTCCAACCATTGGGTACAATAGTAGGTAAATCCAAAAATTGTTGGTCAATCACTCTCCCTCCATCATCACTCATACAACTGATGCTACTATGAAGGTGATCTCCGAGATCTGTATACTTTTGCAAGGGAGAGTAATCTCCATGCTCCACTAAGTATGTCTCCTCCCTAAAATCCAATGCATCCCCTTGAATCCCACTACACACCTCTACATGCCCCTGTGAACTATATCTCATCATCATATGCCCCTATATACTCATGCAATCTCATGTATCCTCCTACTTCATCATGTATCCAATGTGTACTAATGGGTCAAACTCTACATGGATATCATACAATCCTAGAACCCAAATGGATGTGTCCACATAACTACCCTTGGCTCTGGAATCCTCATGTGTATATGTATGACCAATTTTCTCAGAACTACCCATGAGTGGTTGTCCCTGTGACACCTGGACATCCTCCAATGTCTCCTGGTCATATCTCTCCATAACCATCAACGATCCTGGGTATCCCTCATGCACCTCCATCATTTGGCACTCCTCTACCAAACCACCAACATTCTCTGGCGAAGTAGCTGAAATAAACATATGACTCTCTACTAAGATACATGTAATGGATCCATGACTACTCTCCTCAAGGATCTCCTCTAATCTGGACCCTGATTCCTGAAGGGTTGTCTATGTTCCTTCCAAGAATCCCCGTGTGCTCACAAACTCATGAGTGAGTCAGTCCACCTCACTCTCCTTCTCCCTCAACGCCCTGTGATACATATCGCCAACCTCCAATAGGTAATCTCTATCCATCACTAATTGTTGGTATTCATCCCTCATCATAGTCACTCTCTCCCTGATTGTATGGAAATCATCAATGGAAAGCCCCCCATCTGAACTATCATGTGCCATCGAGGCCCTCCAACAGTATCCTACAACCAATGCATGTGTATCATCAATGAATCTAGTGGTTGCCATGATCATGTCTTCACTGAATCTCAGTTGTCCTATCAAGTGTCGTGACTCATTATCATAATCCTGTTGAGGTGTTACCTCATGAACCTCACTGTCGATGTCAACAATGAAATCCCCATCAACACATTCATCAATAGATAAGGTACTAAACTGTCCATTGTCCTATGTTCTACTGAGTCATCTTGTATGCCATTGCACACCATCACCAATTGCTACATCCATCTGAATCGCACTATATCCCGTATGTGAAGTTGTATCCTCATGTGCACTCACCCTGCTAATATCGTCTCTGCCCATATCCCATACAGATGTGTCCATACATTTGATATGGTCATCCCAACCAATAAGGAAAGCATCCTCATCATTGAAGACCAATCTAGTAAATAAGTGTCCCATCAATTTGTCGGTCTCCCCATTCAGATATATCAATGGGATATCTAAAAGATGTGACACACTCTCCCCATATTGATAGGTATGTATATAATCATATGTCTCCAAGTCATGCCTCTCATCCTGGTTCTTCATATCTACATATCCCTTGTGTTCAATCCCTACACAAGGCTCCTCTACCGTATCAGGAATTCCACCGATATTCTCATGTGTCGTAGCTAGCATAGGTGTCTGAGAAGATGAAAAATGTGTCACACTCCTCATAGAAAACTCATCATGCCCCATACATGACTTTCTAGTAGTCATGTCAACACCCAAAGGTAGGTCATCCAACCTCTGAATCTCATCATGCCTAGGTGTGAATACATCTACACCCTCACATGTATCCTGGTCATCACTCTATCCATCAAATGCGAAAGAGTCTTGAGGCTACTCTAAGGAGGTATATAAGGCCTCATCCTCATACACATTATCCTCATCTCTATCATAATGCACCTTAATGTAATGCACTCTACTTTTACCCCTGCATCTGTGATCCGGCTCCCAAGGTTATTTGCAACTTTAGAAAATTTCCATGATAGCATGTGGTGATGTATCTACCCCCTTCACTGATGTGGCTCTATTTTCCTTTGCTATGCTACTCCAATAATTGATATCTTCTATATTTTTGGCCCATAATGCAACCTCATCTTTTCTCCACCTAGGATTTTTTATGGATACAAACTGTTGGAATGTTACTTGAGTCCTGAATGTCTCACTAAGGGCTTGATATTCCTCATCACAATATATGATCTCTTCTACAAAGTCCATTTCCCCTCTATATCATCAATGTTTATGATGATAGTTTTTAATGTGTTTGCAGAAAATAAATGATATAAATATAGCAATGACATATACCCAATAAGATGCAATACAGGTAACACAAGAAATAACCACAAATACCTCAGATCTGAGTTTTATTTATCATAATAGTTGACCTCATACAAAGTTCAACAGATTTGGAATATACATAGAAGAATGATGCATGTGGTTAATAGTGCATCCAAAATAGAATGGAATGATGAGGATATGATCTCCTAAGAGTCCTCCAAGATGAATACAAGAGATCTAGAAGATCCAACCTTTACCCTGGTTGTTGGTGATTTCTTCTCTTTACAAAGTGCACCCTCCCTGGTTGTAGCAAGCTAAGATTTCAATCTCTGAGGATATGACCTCTAAACCAATGAAACCAAGTGCCAAAAAGTATATCAGGGATCAATAAATCCCTATGTTGAGTCTCCAAGATGTTGGGAGTGATATCCTACTCCAAATCACAATATCCCCTATGAACAATGCACCCTACTCAAGAGAAATGCACCCTACTGGAATATAGAATGGATGGGTTGAAGAATCCTATCAAAAATTGATAAAAAAAGGTGTTATGGTGGTAGAAATCAACCCTGGAGTGAGTGCTACTGCAGATCTAGCTTTCCCAAGACAAATCAAATTTCTCTTCCTCGATAGATGTGCCCAACCTACTGGAAACCACTACAAGTGTGCCCTGCTTCCTCAAACTGCCTCTGAAGTAAATAGAACCTAAGCTAGAATGGTGAGGGAGGAATATTTCACCTCCTTGGCCAAGCTTGGATCAGGAAAGGTGGAATATTTTACCACCGAGTTGATCTCTAGGGTTTGTTCAATCAAAACCCTCAAAACCCCCAAGTATCATGAGCTCTCTAGTAAGAAGTCAGACATCAAAATAATAATCAACATAATGAGAGAATGGAGGCCCCTATCTCTCTTTTATCCCCCATGTTCATATTTTCTCTCCAAGTGACTTTTACTTTATTTTTAATATTCCTTAATTAAATCACTTAATTAATTAATTAATCTTTTTGCCTCTAAAAAGTTATTTATTCATCCTTATGGCTTCTCTCGCCACTGAAATTCACTTCTCATCATATTATCCTATAGTGACCTTCCTCCTGATTCCTATGAGCTATTACACTAAGAAGTTTCTCCAAGTATTATGCCCAAAATGACCTACTTAGAGAATTTAATTAAAATATGCTCCATAATAACTCAAAATTATGGAAATCATCAGAATGCAACGAAACCAAAGACAGGTTGTGTGGAATGGATCCTGATGATGAAATATGATGAACGATGCAAGTCAAACCCAATAAAACCCCTCAATATCTCCTGAAATCACTATCACCCCCATCTGTCTACTCTGGCATGCATCCCACTCTGTAATATAGAAACATCCAAAAAAGGGGACATTACAAATTACAACTTCTTACTTTCTCATTCTTGTTTAATAGTCTCTAAATCAAAAGGAAATTTTAGGAATATTACATAGGTACAGTACATGTATACTATTTAATATCCAAACCTTATATGAAAAAGATTTATTTAAAAACATATACATTATTAAAAAATGATTATTATAGGTTCTAGAACTTTGGTGCCTCTAAAAATGAATGTACTAGAGCAAATATCATATTTATAAATGCTAATGGAAAATAAAAGTAGGATCTAAGGCGAGAAAGTTTGAGAATACAACCTTGGAAAAAGGAGTACTCCATACACTCAAAACAAGTTTAAGTGGTTGGAGGACAATACCATGCCCCTCAATGTAAATATCGACATCACTATATTCCCCAATTTCAAGCAATATTTTTATCTTTTGTACATCAATCGGCATGTTGGACGAGAAAGATGGAAAATTTTACAAAAAGGTAACATGGATTGAATGCAATAATTCAATTTTATGATCCTTCCTCGAAGATGTGTCCTTGAGTGAATCCTTAATTTGCTCACACTGGACCACTAGGGACTCTCAGTTCACTCATTGCATGTAGGATTCATTATGATCTGGAATATAAAGGGATTTTGAAGCCATCAAATGAGGAGTGTTTGAATGTTGCATCATCTCGATTTTTAAGCATTTGATTATAACAAAAAATATCAAGTCTACTCTGCTTTCATCCTCCTACCTCTTAACTTTTAAATCTAGTGGAACCATGAACCCAAGCAATTGTTATTATCATCATATTTCTAAAATTAGATACCACTCATTGAAGTTCAACATTGTACAACTACCACTTGAATATGTATACATTGTACAACTACAAAGTGAATGTTTATGAGATTGAAAATGAAATCTATTTGTGTGTGAATGTTTTCAAAACGCTTTAGTGTAATAGCTTAAAGACTATTTAAGGGTTATGAAGAATAACATCGACTAGGGAGCCCTGAATCTCGAAGAAACATCTTTGCGTTCATGTAAAGATGACTATTTTCAAATTAACTTGAGATGACTGGAAACAAGTGGAAGTTTACAACTTTCACAATTCAATTTCTTCTAAATGGGTGCATGCCGCAACACGTACTTGCATGAAAATTGCATTTTGTGGCATTTTCATTGATAAATATCACTATATTATTATATATTTTAAATATTAAAAGATCATGATGCACGCATCAGGGTTATATTAAAATAATTTATTTCATAAATCTCACTATATTATTATATACTTTAAATATTAGAAGAGCATGATGCACTCAGCAGTGTTATATTAAAATGTGGCAACGTTATATTAAAATAATTCATTTGAAGAGCATGATGCATGCCCAAGGTTATATTAAAATAATTTATTTGAAGAGCATGATGCACACCATTATTTTAAAATAATATATTTCAAGAACTTGATGTGTGCTTAGCATCATTTATCCACGGTTTTGAACGAGAATAATATTTCTCTGTGGTTTTGAATGGGAATACTACTTCTCTACGGTTTTAAAATTATATCTCTACGGTTTTGAAATTATATCTTAAAATGTGGCAACCTTATATTAAAATAATTCATTTGAAGAGCATGATGCATGCCCAAGGTTATATTAAAATAATTTATTTGAAGAGCATGATGCACACCATTATTTTAAAATAATATATTTCAAGAGCTTGATGTGTGCTTAGCATCATTTATCTGTGGGTTTGAACGAGAATAATATTTATTAGCGGTTTTGAATGGGAATACTACTTCTCTACGGTTTTGAAATTATATCTCTGTGGTTTTGAACTGGAATAATACTTCTCTGTAATTTTTTTTTTTTTTTTAAAGGAGATATTTTATTTCTAAGATTGTATATCTGGGGTTTTGAACGGGAATAATACTTCTCTTTGGTTTTTACATTTTTTACCAAGAATATGAACGAGAATAATATTTCTCCGCGGTTTTGAATTTGAACCGAAATAATATTTCGCAGTTTTGAACGGGAATACTACTTCTCTGCGGTTTTGAAATTATATCTTTTTTTTCTTTAAAAGGAGATATTTTATTTCTAAGATTATATATCTGGGATTTTGAACGGGATTAATACTTCTCTTTGGTTTTTACCTTTTTTACCCAGAATAATCTCTGTAGTTTCTCCAGACTTCTCTGTGGTTTTCGGCTTCTTCAAAAGATGGTTGAACAATTGGACATCTGAAATGAGGTGAGTCACTTTTTACTTTGATTCAATTTTAATTTTACGTAAAGAGATTTAAATATATGTTATTTATTTTTTATTTTAAGTTTTATAAGTAAAAGTTGATTTGAGAGAGAAAGTCAATCCATAATAATAATTGTTACATCTTTTTTCTCTTCTCCACCACCTATTCCAAAAACTAATTTAGCAAGGGGCGTCCCCCCAAAATCACCCTAGAGATCATTTACGATTAAATGGACTCAGTAGAAAAAAAAAAAGTAGGGAGACATGCCAAAATCCAAATAGATTTAGAAACATTAGAAAAAAGGAGTGAAGAAAGAGACGTAAAACTTCAAATAGAGCTAGAGGCAATTATTGATAAAAAAAAAATTAAAGATACCGTTCAAACTCAAATAGAGGATAGGTTCATAGGGTTCAAGAGTGAATTGCAAACAATGAAGGATAGAATTCAAGAAATGGAAAAACATAAACAATCAACCCAAGAATGAGGGGTTAACAAAAATCACAACTTGAGAGATAGGATTAAAGAGCTAGAAGAAAAACTAACCAACACTTTGACCCTCAGTAATATGGAAAACAAATTGGATATCAAACCCATCAAAGAGGAAATGAATAAGCTAATCGAACTGGACCATGAGCGTAACAAAAGAGCCTTGAACCTCATAATTTTTGGTATAAAATAACAACAAGAGGAGGATACGCTAGCAATAATAAAAGAAGAATTAAAAAATAAATCACAAATTGATACAACTTACCTCATAGAAGCAAAGAGGCTAGGAAAAATAATTGATCACAAAGATAGGTTGATCCGTGTCAAAGTAAGTTGTAATGACCATAAATATAGCATACTTAGTAAATCTTTGAGCTTAAAAGGGTCATGAATATTTATAAATGAAGAACTCATTCCCGAAGACCAAGCTGAATTAAGGAATGAAGTTCAAAAGGTAAAAGAAGCCAGGAAAGAAGGAAAATGGGCAATAATTAGAAATCAAAAAGCTATTGTTATGGATAGAAACCAGAAGGATAATAATAAATAGGAATTTGGGACATTCAGGATCCTTTTTTGGAATTGTCGTGGCTTTCCATGGCACAAAGGTCCTATGATAAGTTGGATCTCGAGTGATATTGATATTATCTGTCTAGCGGAAACTTGGGAGCATCAGGAGTCTAAGGTCCCTAACATGAAAGGATTTTTCTTGTGGTCGGCATGGAACAAAAAATCCCACCGTAGAGGGATAGGAGGCATAGCTTGTTATATTAGAAAGAGCATTTCTCCTCACATTCAACTTCATAAGATTGACCCTCTTAATCAATACATTTGGATAGAA
>SNQJ01S0018199.1:0-13002 GCA_010110895.2 Picea sitchensis | reverse complement strand
TTAATGTTTCTTTCAAAAGTTTTTAATATAAAATTATAGTTTTTTTAATGTTTTATGACATTTATTTATTTAGTTTTACTTTTATTTTTAAATTCGCGTTATGAATTTTGTTAAATATGTTATTTTTATTTTTTATTTTAAAATTTTTTGTTTTCTAAATAAGTTATTTTTAAGGTCGTGAGTGCGGTGTAGTGGTAAGGTCGGTCATGTAATGACGGTCAGGTCTCGGGTTCAAACCCGAACATGGGCGTTGCTCGCTGCCTAATTAACCGTTCTGAGCCAAGCTCACCACCTTTAAAATAGCCAGTGGGGATGGACGCTCTGGTTCATGGCGTTTCCGCGGCTAGGGTTAAACCCTAGCCGCCTCCTTTCTACAGCTCGGCCTCTTGGCCGCAACTGCTCTTCCTCCAAAGATCGCAGGCCTCTCTGCAATGGCGGTTCCCTCACTCAGTAGACCAGGTCGCAATGGCTCCGCCCAACTCGGTTTAGCAGCTGCTCAGGCATGCGCGGCTCCTCTCGGCCCCGACCCCTTGGGCAGTGTTCCAACATCCTACAGTGATGTTGTTAAAACACAAACTTCAATTTGCTCCTTCCCTTCTGCCTCGTGCTCGGTTAAAGAAGCTCCAGCGATCTCTCTGCTCATGGGTCAGGAAGCTGAAGACGAGGAAGATTACTTCCGGGAAAATGCTTTAATCTGCCGGTTCAATGGACTTTGGCCGCGGATTGTGGATCTCAATGGTTGGTTCTCAGCCCACTGGAAGCCTCTCATCAAGGAAGATCTGTTCATTCACCCCTGCTCGAAGGGTTTCTTCATTGCAGAGTTTGATCTGGCAGCAGACCGAGATTTGATCCTAGCCTCTTGCCCTTGGTTTTGGGGAAACTCAGGTTTGTGCATGATGGTTTGGACTCCTTGCTTTAATCCTTTGACTGATGTTCTTTCTTCTACTCCAGTTTGGGTCAGACTTCTGAATCTTCCCTTGCATTTTTGGGGCGAAACTTCTCTTCGAGATATTGGATCAGCACTAGGAAAGTTTTATTTTGCAAGCAAAGAAACTAGAATTCATAGCACCACTTCATATGCCAGAATCTGTGTGGAAATGGATTTTAGCAAAGGGTTTCCAGCAGAAATTATTTTGGGTTGAGCAAAGAAACTAGAATTCACAGCACCACTTCATATGCCAGAATTTGTGTCGAAATGGACTTTAGCAAAGGATTCCCAACTAAAGTTATTCTCACTGGTAAAACTACACCTGGACCCAAGAGCTAGACTATGAAAGAATCTCGCTACGATGCAGGGCTTGTTTTTAAATAAGGCACATAGCAGCTCAATGCACAAAGGGGAACAGAAAAGCGGGAAAGCAACAACGCAAATAAACATGGTGGGAAGGCTCCAATAAAGATCAAATAATTAATTATTACAAACATCTGAAAATCTTCTCTAGAACCAGACTCTTTGAGCCTTGATTCCAAAGGCACGCCTACTCATGAGACACCTCTGAATCATTCCAAGAATGTCCCTTAATCGAAGAGTAAAGCTTCAACTTCTCTTGATCCGGGAATAGAAAGTATTAAGGCTTCGGACACTCCCGGACAAGAATAGAAAGCAAGGTACTCTTCAGCCCCCACCTCCTTCAAGTTGGGCACACGAGGCCGATAAAGACTATAAAGATGAAGCATCATTGACATCCCAAAGAAAACAAGTCCCCGGATCAGGGAAATATGGGGGTAATTGAATCAACAACAACATCTCTACCTGCCAAAGAAGGATGGACAACAGTGGAGAAGAGGAAAAGACACCACCATAAATACAACCAATGACGACCAGAAGTCAACCGAAAGAAAAATAAATTCAAGAGCTTTTTAGTCAATTTTTAGGTCATTAATTTATAGTCATCGGAACAATCAACACGCCGAACACAGATGTCGAACATTGATGTGCTGAATACGTGATGCTGAAACACGTTGTTGAAAAACGAGCCGAACTTTTGCTGAAACACGTTGGCCGTAATAATCAAAACACGCTAAGCCGTTATATTATGCTGAAACACAAGGCCGAACAGATGCCGGATGTCAAACAACACCACCGTACTTCACCGCTGAAACAAGCAGTCATACTGCTGGAAACAGTGCCGAGACTTATGCTGAAACAATGATTGGAGATTCGACAACTAAATTTAGAATAAGTACAGGATCTAGGTCATCTCACAAATCTACAGTTTTAGAAGTAGATTGGTTCAGAAAGAAAGACCCGAAGAAATTCGAGGACATTTTGTATTTTGATCTATAGGCCCGAAGAAACTGGGCCATTTTAGAATCAATCCTCATATTTTGCCACCCCTAATTTAAACTATAATCGTTCTAAAAAATAAAATTATTTTACTTTTGTTTTTTAAATCCTCGGGTTTATGGGAGTTTTAGGTGACATCATTGCGTTCGTGTAAAACAAGCCGCAGTTGACAACTTCCACAATTCAACTTCCTTCTTCGAAATGGATGTGTGCCTCAACACGTACCTGCGTGAAAATTGCATTTGATGTTGCCTAATTTCTGTGGCATTTCATTGATTAATTCTACCATATATTATTATATATTAATATAAAAAAAAAAAAAAAAAAAAAAAAAAAAAAAAATATATTAAAATAATTTATTTTAAAAAATATATCATAACTTCTATATCATTGTAGTATAAAAGGATCTGAAAGTTTTGATCAAGATGACAGATTTTGTAATTTAATATTTATATTTTTCAATTATTTATTTTCTTACTTGAAATAATGTACGCATTGAAATAATGTACGCAGCCACATTATATTAAAATAATTTATTGGAAGAGAAGCCAATGGCTAATATATTAAAAAATATTTCAAGAACATCATCATACCCGCTTCTAGTGTGTGTCTAACATTATACTAGTGGCCACAGCCAAAATAGTCAAGTGGTGAAATGAAGCATTGAGAAGATGAAATGAATCTTTAAAAAGAATATATTAAATTTTATTATTCATTAACAAATAAACTCATGGGCTTCATTTATCTAGTGTTAATATTTTTAATTTCTGTTAATCACTTTACGCATAACAAGCTAGCTATCAAAGCAATTTTAAATATGATTAGGTAAATGTAAAAACATAAACACATAAACCATGTCTTTATAATAGCTAGGAAGTTAACGATTAAAATCACAGCCATTTATTTTGTGACTACTAAGAATATTCCAGCCATATTTAATCATGTCCATAGAAAACTTATTAAACACTAAAACCCCTATTAAATCCAAGCAGTTCATTTATCAATAGAGGTAATGCCTTTCTCATTTTACAATTAGTGTTCAACATTATATCAAAATAATTTAATTTAAAACATATATCATAGCCATGGAAGCCCCAGCATTATTTGTATATTATTTTATTGATAAAAATGAAAAAAAGAGCTCATCATTAGCTCATTGCATAATGTTTAATATTTTTCATAATACATATTTTATTTTCCATAATACATGATAATATTATAATAAATAATTTATGTCAATAACATAATTCACACATGATGCACGCTGTAGAATATTAAAATAACGGACTCTTTCTTTTTAAAATAAAAGATTGAGCACACCCAAATAACCTATTCAATTCTATTAAAAACATTTTAATATTGCACTTAATCTTAAGAGTATACTAACTTAAAGGGCAATGGAGACCTGATGCTTTGCAGGGATTTGAGGATTATTTTTTAAAGTTGGTGACGTCTCTTACTGCTCTTTATGTAATATGCATGTGGTGTTTTTGTTTTCATATGGACACTATATTATATAATTTGATAAGAGATACTTTAACCGATTTCCAAATTTTTTAAATAAAAAATTATGAATATCTAAATAATAAGTGTAAGATTCCTTCGTAAACATTTAATATCAATATTAAAAAGCTTCATACTAAATACTCTCAAGTTAATTTTCAAATTCATAATACTTTGTTTATTTGTAAATAACTATTTTCTTATAATATCCCATGTTTCTGCATATCATTTGCATAACTTAATGATATAAGTTTTATATTTATATTAATTAAATTTAGTTTTTTTTCATATATAGATTTATTACTAATCTAATTTTTTATAACTAATTAATTATTTATTTTAATAATAAAATTAGTATTCAAATTATTATACTATTATGCTGCTGGTAGTAAATGAAGAAAAAATAAAAAAAATGAAAAAATAATATTTTTTTTTTTTTTTCAAGATTTAGTATAGTTTCTTCTCTAAAATTTAATCAAACCTCCCACTCCCTAAAATTTAATCAAACCTCCCACTTATTGGCACAATTTTATTCAACTATGGAGATACATTTTTTTTGGCAATTAGTTATTAGTTTAAATTTAATAAATTAGTTATAATTTTAAAATAGTAATTTCAGTGTGATTTAAAGATTTTTATATCTTTGAGTCAATTTAAAATGTGAAAATTATAATTTAAATTATTGATATTTATATTATACATTTGTTTATTTAACAAGTTAAGATTAATTCAATCTTTTCTCCTTTAAATTTAATTTGATAAAATTGCTTATCTCATCATGTCCCATCACTTACCTCTACCTTTAGACTTTTAGAGGTTAGTGATTCATCAAATTAGGGTTATTCATGTCAAAATAGGTCTTGACACCATATGCCCATTTACATGTGATTAACTTACAACTCTCATGGCCCTCACCATGAAACCACTCTTTCTAAATAGTCTAGGTTTTCCTTGCTCTAACAACAAATGTAAAACCCAAAGCCAGAAAAGTAATTTCAACAATCACAAAGAAATCACAAAATCCTCAAGAGATTTTTACTTTGAAAGCCTTTCATGGAATAAGGCCGCTCAAGGCATTTTACAATGGAGTTACCCAATGCCATGGCCCATAAGCTAATACCATGGGCCCATAAGCCCATAATCCACCAACCATAAACCCATCAATGAAAAAAGTCAAGAGTCAAGATTAACCAACCATTGCATAGTATAGGCCCCTGATTTGGTTTAGAAAGCAAAGCAAGAAGGAGCTCACTACATATTATTCAATAGTTTCTTAATTCTTTCATTTATTTGCATTTGTTTTTGTATGCACATTTGTCTTTAATGGATTAGCGGAAAAACTATGTGTTGCACCTCTTCCGTCGGCCAACAACACGATTGTAATAGGGGAACCAAGATGTTGAATCCATTTTACACTAAAATATAAATTTCATTAGTTTAATTTAAACAAAAATTATTATTCCAAATAATAACAAATATAATGTGTAAAATTTAAATTGTAAAACATTTAATCTACTTTTTAAAAGAATATATCCAACTTACTATAATTGTGATTTGTCATATAAATCCATAAAGATATTTCAATGCCAACATCAATGTTTTTTTTTAAACAAAACTAGGGAAGTAAAAAATATAAAAAAAGCTACAAGAAAACCTGCAGAAAGAGTGATTACATATCCAAAATTCAGCCTTTTTAGAATCTACAAAAATAGTTTGAGAACTATCTATGCTATTGTGGAGAACAAAGTTTAACTTAAGTATGGACTCAATTCCAAAGGATCTCCCATAATAAAACCAGTCAAAAACTCCTAATATCATAATTCAAAAACACTGCATCTAAAAATTACTAAGCTAGAGGATCATTCCTAACAGAGACTTCATCTTCGATGGATGGTGTTGATTTCAGATTTTAGATGTTTTGGAGCGGACCAGAGTATGAAGTGTCTTCAAAAAATAGTTGTGATTGTTCGAGCATGAGTCAAGGAATTGGTCTCGGAGTGCAACTCTTCTACTTTAGACTAAATGGCCGCACATTCATCCTAAATCTATGGTTGGCCTTGTCTATGCTCCACCAAGATCTCCAAAGTGGTGAGCCCTTGAACTAAAATACCATTAACCTAGATCTTGAGAGCTTGAACATAGTCAATGAGGTCTTAAAATGATCATATTCACGAGCCTCCCTTCTCCAATGTGCGCTTCTCAGAACTCTCTTTGCCATAATTCATAACCTAATAACAACTGATGAACTAGGGAATTTCGAAGAATCTACAGACTTGTACTGCTCTAGGTCCAAATTCTCCAAATAATCCAGATGATTTTGAACAATCAACAAATTCCTGCTTCTGAAATTAACACTCCAACGATGAGAGGACAACAGATAGGGGAGATGGTACACATCACCCGTCATATCCATAGTATGCAAGATATGCTCACACCAAGCAATCTGGAGACAACGAGGAGAAGTATACCTTGAACCTTGTGTGGGTGATGTCAAAGGAAGTTGTTCTAACGAATACCACTTAAGAAGAAGTACCAGAGCCTTAATGTCACGGATGATGAGGTAGGGAGCACATGAGAATTTGGAGAAGGCAAAAAGAAGTAGAACCATATTTCCAAGAATGAAACAATCCAGGGAGGATGTTTGAACCGGTGTGATGAGGCAGGTATCATGCT
The DNA here is from genome assembly GCA_010110895.2 of Picea sitchensis. Classification (NCBI taxonomy): domain Eukaryota; kingdom Viridiplantae; phylum Streptophyta; class Pinopsida; order Pinales; family Pinaceae; genus Picea; species Picea sitchensis. The sequence continues at coordinate 6,539 of SNQJ01S0018199.1, read as the reverse complement.
CGCGTTTGGAGAGAAAGGATAAGGGGGTCAATTCCAAATGGAGGGAGATGATAACAAAGCAAGGGATTTCCATGTATGGGTAGCAGAAGCCCCGACATGGCTTGAGACTTCTGCCATGCATGCCAACCAAAATCTAATGAAAAGGCAAGACGTCTTTTGTACAAGGAAATGTGTGTGTGGAGTATATAATGCATGCACTTGGATCCATGATGGAACCCTAATGAAAGTCAATACTTGGAACCATGAGGAAGATCATGGGATATAATTTATAGATGCCTTCTTGTTGACCCTAAGCATCCCAATCATGTCTCTAAGGGTCAGATTGGCTTGATGATCAACAATTGCATTTTTATGTTGGAGAATATGGAAAGTGTCAATTTTATGAAAGGCCTTAATATCTTGTTGGATTTGCCTAAATATGGCACTCAATTTAATGTCTATGTAGATTTTAACCTTGCATAATTAATTACTGCAAACCGATTCTTAATAAAACAAAGAAAAGACATAATGGAAAACACACATTACACAAATATTTTTACCCTATAAAATCCAAAACTAGGAAAACTAACATCATGTTTAGAGCCGCACCTCTAATATTCTTTAATAATCATTATTCTTCATTGTTACAATAATATATATATATATGATCCTATATCCAAAACCCATAATACATTAATCCATATTAATTCAACAACCGTAATTCCTTAATCGAATTAGAAAATCATCGGCAAAACCATGACGAAAACCACAAAAACTGACACAAAACTCCAAAATGAATGAAAAAACTGTAATGTGTATTTTCCAGGGGTCCTGTTCTGCTCCCATATCAATGTACAATACACGAGATCAATTTTAAAGAACATATCATTATACCCAAAATTTGTTCTAATTTGTTGTTTTTATTTGCATATAGGGGTTACAAGATTACATAGTCAACAATCCATAGTAGAAATGCCCATAGATCCTCTTCTACACCAAGAGAATTTCTCAGTGTTCATATATTTTTTCAGTGAAGCTGCAACATTCTCCAAAGTGTCCCCCATCATCAACAAAAACCTTACACCTCAACCATGTCTCACAAAGTGATATTGAAATCAATATGTTTTTCCTTTGAATGATAAGCTATGTTCTTTTCAAGGAAGATTGCACTCTAACTATCACACCCTATCCTTTCATTTTTTTGTACCAAACACCAACACAACCTTTGTAACCATATTTATTCCTTTTCTTTGCATGAGTGGCTACCATATGTATTCTGACACTTCATTGTCAGGATCCCCATCTGACACTTGAGGACAATGATACACAAGACATAAAATGAGACATGATTAATGAGACCTGATGAACTGATTAATCCTCCAAACAAGTTAAACACATACTTGTTTGTAGATCTTCTACTATCCATATCTCCATCCCATTCTACATAAACAAACCCATGTATGTGTTATAAAAATAGGATCACGGAGCAATAAAAATAAGACAAATGCGGAAATAAAACACAAAAGATACATAATAAAATAGAGAGACAGATGTACGTGGTTCACCTAGTGTGGGCTACGTCCACCAGAGAAATTGTCAGGTCCTTCCTTTATTATTATTTATCAAATGAAGGGATACAACCTACAACACACCTATTGTAACTTCCTCTTATTTCTCTCACAGTCTCCTCTCTGAGAATACAATATTCGCAATGATACATCATTGCAATACATTTCCCTCATAAAAGAGGGTTTCCTTCTAGGGAAAAAAACCCTAACATAAATTCTACCGTTAGATATGTGACCTTATAATGAACGGTCCAGATTTACTATGAAATTACAATATACATTTACAAGGCAATTTTTTCTTTCAGGGGACTGATTTCCCCCGGACCCCCCAGTCGGGGGGATGAGCCCCTCAGACCCTGCAGGGGAGCAAGCCCCCCTTGTAACCCCCCCTCGTGGAGGGGTGTACAAGAGTCTGGGGTGTACAGTCTTCATGGGGTATAAACACGAATGAAAACAAATACCAATGAAACAGGAAGATAATCAGGATCCACAACCAAAAATCTCCCACTTGGAGACTGATCACAACAACTCCACTGTTGTTTTACCTGTTGGACCATATTCCACCTTGGACCTGGAAAATTTCTCATCTTCACCTTCATGCTTGAAGACCAACTGAAACTGAGAAGGAACTCAATTTCTCCCTAGTTACTCCCTTTGTTAACATGTCTGCAGGATTCTGGCTAGTGTGTATCTTTTCCAACTTCAAATGTCCATATTCCAAGACGGATCGTATGAAATGGTACCCGAGATGTATATGCTTAGTATTTGAATGGAAGGATGAGTTATTTGCAAGATGAATGGCACTCTCGTTTTCATAATACAACCTACTATTCTCTTAATTCTTTCCCAATTCCTCCATAAACCTCTGTAACCAGATCATCTCTTTACTAGCCTCTGTAGAAGCAACATGCTCTACCTCTATTGTTGAAAGTGCAACGACCTTTTGCATTTTTGAAATCCAACTTACTGTTGTTCCACCTACAGTAAAAAAATACCCTGTGGTACTCCTCCTGCTATCTTTATCACGTTCCATATCTGAATCAACATAACCCTCTCAAATAGTGTCTGAACCTCCAAAACATAATGCATGAGTAGCAGTACCTTTCAAATACCTGAGAATCCACTTTGATGTCTCCCAATGTTCTATGCCTAGATTTTTCATATACCTACTCACAACTCTCACTGCATGTGCAACATGTGGCATTGTTCAAACCATCGCATACATCAAGCTGCCAACTACTAATGAATAATGGACCCTAGACATGCATTCTATGTCCTCCTGTGTCTTGGGAAACATTTTGGTTAATTTGAAATGGTTTTCCAAAGGTGTACTAATTGGTTTTTCATTTTTCATTCTAAACCTCTCTAACACCTTCTCTATGTACTCACCCTGAGACAATGTCAAATTGCGATTTTTCCTATCACTTGTTATTCTAATACCAAGGATTTTCTTTGCAGCACCCAAATCCTTCATCGCAAATGAATTAGATAATTTATTCTTCAACACATTTATATCATGCATATTAGACCCTGCAACAAGCATGCCATCTACATATAATAACAAGATAATATAGCTTCCATTTTCTATCTTTTTAAAATAAATACAGTGATCAGAATGACATCTACTATAACCTTGTTCTGTCATAAACCTATCAAAATTTAAATACCACTTCCTTAGAGATTTATTTCGGCCATACAAGATCTTATTCAACATGCATACCAAATTTTCCTTCCCTTTGACGTCATACCCCTGTGGCTGCTGCATATAAATCTCTTCCTCCAAATCCCCATGGAGAAAAGTTATTTTTACATCTAATTGTTCAATATGTAAATCTTCTACTGCCCCAAGACTTAAAATAATCGTAATTGAATTCATTTTAAAAATAGGAGAAAATATTTCATCAAAATCTATACCTTTCTTTTGGGCAAACCCCTTTACAACAAGTCTATACTTGTGCTGCTTTTTTCCTCCATATTCTTCCTTCAACCTGTAAACTCATTTATTATGCAATGCTCTTTTTCCTACAGGCAACTGAACCAAGTCCCAAGTCTGGTTATTTACCAATGAATCCATTTCCTCTTTCATTCCTTGCACCCACTTCTTTTTAGTGTCTACCTGCATTGCCACTTCATAACATTTTGGTTCACCAGAATCAATCAACAATAAATAATACAATGAAGGAGAGTATCATTCATGGGGTCTACTTAACCTAGTAGATATTCTGACAACACTTGTAGGAGTTTGAGGTACTTGTTTTTTTTTTGACGATAACGATTAGAGGATTTATATTAATGGTGGAAAAGCCACAGATCTGTTACAAATGGTAGGGCTACACAGAGCTGCTGCCTACATAAGCTGAGAGACAATGCTAAAATTGCTAGAATCCTGGAAACGTTACACAATACTCGGAATACATCTTGTCGATAGCTATTTCAGGGAGCCAGAGCGGCTTCGTGTCATTACATCTTCCCGCTGATAGACGGTTTTTTTCCTCTTGGTGACGACCTGCCATTCATTGCTTTGACCCTGGTTATGAATTTCCAGCTGAGCTTGCACTTCTTCTGCCTCAGCAATATTGGCCCAGCTTGAGGCTTTCTTTGTTGGGCTTGAAGCCCTGGGAATAGCTGCTTCCGCTGGGTCTTCCCCCTTAACAGGTTCTTTGAGGACGGAGACGGATTCCCCTTCAGCTTCTGATGGCGGGATCTTTGCTTCAGCTTGCTTCTCCGGTTGCGCTCCTATCCACCAAGTGGGCCTTTGGCGTCGGGATGGTCTTCTTTTCCCGAATGACTTCTCACAATTCCGGGCTATGTGCCCTGTTTCAAAACAAACCCTGCATCTAAAACAGAGGTTCTCGAAATCGATCTTCTGGGTCCAAGAGGCATTCTCTCCGAGGAGGATGATTTATGCTGGGAAACCCTTGTTGAAGTCCATCTCTACACAGATCCGAGCAAAGGTAGAGTTGACTAGGGCAGCTTCAGGGAAATTGCAGAGATATTTCCCTATGCCATTTCCAATAGATTCAAGATTTTTGTCCCCCCGGAAGTGCAGGGGGAGTGACGGGAGATGCACCCAGACCGGAGCAATAGAAATAGAGGTCGTGGCTGGATCAAAGTCTGGGGACCACGGCTGCACGGATAGCCCTGCTCTGCCCCAGAACCACGGCCCAGAGCTGGAAACCAAGTCTCTTTCCTCAGAAGAATCAAAGATAGTTGTGAAAAAACCCTTCGCAAGGGGGCAGACTGTAATCTCACCCACAAGAAGCGGGGACCATTCAGAGTCGATCCAGAAACGAAGAGCAACCAGATTCGGCCAAAAGCCATTAAACCTGCAAACCAGGGCGAACTTGCTGAGTTGAGAGGAATACTCCAGTACTTCCTTCGGAAACTGGATAGAAACTGTCGGGGCTTCAACAATCGAAGTATTCAGAGCCGAAGAACCCCCGCGAAGGGAAGCAATATCTTTGAAAGTAGCCCATCCCGCACGGCCCAAATGGGGACCCTGATCTGAGGGCGGGCAACCCCCGTCGAGCTTGGCACCGATGTTTGAAGAGGCGCATGCAGTAGCAGGGGAGGTGCCTTCCGCCATGGGGGAAGCAGTCACGAGAGGGGGCGCACCAGCCGCAGGTGCAGCCACCATGAACTTCACAGCCGCCATTGGGGACTGCCCGGAGCGAGCTTGACGCCTGGATCAGGTCAAGAGTAGGCCAGCGGGCCTGTGGAGAGTTGTAGGACCAGGCCGAAGCCCTAAAATCGAACCCTCTCCTTCTCTGCCGCCGTCGCTGAAGCCCTTACTCGTCTATTCTAACCAAGAGAGATCACACAATTTTGAGGTACTTGTTGCTAATATTGTTGTACATTTTTATTTTCGGGTACCTTTGGAATTTATTTTTCAGTGATCTCATCTTGCACTATGTATTCTGGTTTTTTTTTTCTTGTTTCTTTCCCTACAACTGATCTTTGTACATGACATTCTCATTGAATATGACATCTTTACTCCTAATGATTTTTTTATTTTCATAATCCCATAAGTAATAACCAAAATCATTAACACCATATCCAATAAAGGTACACTTCTTGGATTTTGCCTCAAGCTTTGTTCTATTTTGTTTATCAATATGGACAGATGTTTCACAACCGAAAGTCTTCAAAAAAGAATAGTTCACCTTTTCACCTACCCATGCCTCCTCTGGAATTCCACCATCCAAAGAGCTTGAAAGTCCTCTGTTTATTAAGTAAACAATAGTATCTACACCATCTTCCCATAATTGTAAGGAAAAACCAGCATGCAATCTCATACTCCTTGCACACTCCATGATTGTCCTGTTCATCCTTTCTTACACACCATTTTCATGTGTTGTTCATGGAACTGTCTTCTCTCTATGAATCCAATGGTATGAATGGTAATCATCAAACTCCTTGTTGCAATATCCACCTCCATAATCTGATATGAGACACTTCAACCTTTTTCCTATCTCATTCTCAACCAAAGCTTTCCATTTCTTAAAAGTATCAAAAACATCATATTTTTGTTGAATGCAATAAACCCAAGTTTTTATAGTTGCATCCTCAATAAAAGTAACATAATAACGATATCCACCAAGAAATGATCCCTAAGCTGGTCCCCATACATATGCATGCACAAACTATAACCTTTCACTCTTATTTTCTTTTCCGACTCTGAGAAATATGACTCTTTTTTTTTCCATAAACACAATGCTCACATAAATCCAAATCAATTTGTTTAAGATTTGACAACAAATTTATTTTTTGAAGTATCTGCATCCCCTTCTCACTCATGTGTCCAAGCGTATTATGTCATAGTGTTGTATCCACTCATGTAGAAGCTAAAGAGATAGAAGACTCAATATTACCAGTACATAAATACAATGTACCTACCTTCTCTCCTTTTTCTATTACCAGTGATCCTTGTTGGATTAATGAGAGGGGGGGTGAATCAGTAATAGCATAATCATAATCTTTTTTCTTCAAATG
>SNQJ01S0018198.1:221993-256298 GCA_010110895.2 Picea sitchensis | reverse complement strand
TAAACCCAACTATTTTTCATATGTTCTAGTAGATATGTTAATGATTCCAAGTTTCATATTTGTATTTGACTTAAGGTCCAGCTAGCTTGAAAAGTATCAAATTGAGATTTCAAGTTGATAAACCAAATATGAAATGAATCCAAACATCATTTGATATCGTCGCAAGAGAGATGAATGTAAATAATCTTGCGACGAATTTGCTATACTATCGACGAAAAAAGTTCGTCGATAATTTTATGCCATTAGTACGTAATTTTGTACAAAACTAATGGATCTTGGGGACTACACCATGGTCAAGGAACGAGGAACTAGGAACGATGAGAGATGAATGAAAATTGCACGAGGACTAGACACCTTTAGCAGGGACCTGCGAATGGGGCCAACGTTGAAATTTTTTCAAACAGTTTTTGTATGTGAAAATTGTCATGGATAGACTATTGGAATGTCAATTTCACGTGGAATATGTGTCACTTATCATGCAACATGGATTATGTTGATACCCTATCTTACCACCACTTCCCTTGCCACCCTTAAGTCCTTATTTAATTCCATAGGTTTATCATGCAATATGGTTTAGCATGTGTTTTTGTTGTTGTTGATAAACCAAATATGAAAATGGAATCCAAACATTTGATATCGCCGCAAGAGAGATGAATGTAAATAATCTTGCTTAATTAATTTAGTGATACTATCGAATTTAAAAAGTTCGCCGATAATTTTATGCCATTAGTAATGCACTGTACAAAACTAATGGATCTTTGGGGACTACACCATGGTCAAGGAACGAGAACTAGGAATCCATGAGAGATGAATGAAAATTGCACGAGGACTAGACACTCTAGTGGACCGCTAATGGGCCAACGCTGAAATTTTTTCAAACAGCTTCTGTATGTGAAAAATTGTCATGGATAGACTATTGGAATGTCAATTTCACGTGGAATATGTGTCACTTATCATGCAACATGGATTATGTTGATACCCTATCTTACCACCACTTCCCCTACCACCCTTAAGTCCTTATTTAATTCCATAGGTTTATCATGCAATATGGTTTAGCATGTGTTTTTGTTGTTGTCTAGATTTCCATGGTCTCCGTGTCATGCAACATGGATTAGGTAGATACCCATGTTCAACCCTAGGTTTCTTTGATTCCTACAAAACTTTTATTGTTTCCCCATAGTATTGGGGTATAGGATGGCCTTGTGGGAGTTGAAAATGAAACACATGGGGCAAAATTAGAGGTGTTTTGTGTCGTTTGGTTCCTCTTCTTTGAGTAGAGGGTGCCTAGTTGCGTTATCCTAGTCTAGTATTTATACTTTTCTATACCATTTCTATAAGTTGTGGCATTGCTCAAGTTCAAGTGAGAATTTTTGTTTGAAACATTATGCAATAAATCCAACAAACAACAACCTTTAATACTATTTTTTTCTTAGATCCATATGATAAATTTATTATGTCCTTAGAGTTTTCACATTTTTAATATGTCCAAAATCAAGAGGGATATCACATTAAATATTAGTGGTCAACCACCTAATTGGTAATTGCACCCTAGTCTAATTTTGCATCCAAAACTAAAGATATAAATTTTTACTTAGAACCGTGGAATATAATGATGGACTACTAACTAACAACATGTGCAAATGCAACTGAAGGTACAAACAAAAAAGTACCTATCAAATATTTATTCCTCGAATGAGAGAAGCTTAGGACAAATAGAGGCCTAAAATGCTAATTTATCTAGCAGGATATGATAAGAAAATATGGACCCTAGGTGAAAAAGTCAAATAAAATTTTGTAGACGCATGAAATTTTTTCTACAAAGGAGGATCATGCTCTATGATGATGAGAGAGCATAGGAGACATAGATGTTCCACTTAGTTATAAGAATATGGTGAAACAATGTGTACCTAAGGAACTTCCTCCTATATATGTTGACTTCAGTGTCAACAATAGGACATATCACATTGCACCATCCTCCCCGCAGATGGTTTTGGGGCTATTTTCCATGGATGGAATAATTGTAAAAATACAATACAATAACTGAATTGATGGACTATGTTGGATTGTGTTACAATTATAACGATTGATGCGGTCAGTCCAAGACATGGCATGCAGAGATATGCACTCACGCGAAATTATATACAACCACAAACAAGGATAAAACAAGGGAGCTACTTATCTATATTGATGGAAGGCCTAAATCTTTCAATAATATCACATGGTTTATAAACAACACACGAACCATGACAACAAACAAACAACCTAATTGCATATTTGAGGGAAGTGAAGAGAATCAGGTAGTCCCTGCACAATAAAAAAGATAGCTCTGGAGGAAGAGTTATTAGTGGATTACCAGTTTGAATCTAATAGAAACATTGACTAATAGTGCGTGTTCTTTATGCAACACCTCTTTAAGAAACCTCTGCCATTGCATTATTTTTGTATTATCTTTAACATTGTTTTTGTTATCGCATCAATTTTTTAAAATATTTGGGGTTCTAATTATATTTTAATGTGTCAAGATGATCGTGGAAAAGGGCCAACCGCGAAAATATGTAAATGATTATCAATTTCCAATTTCATTTTATGTTGCTTTTATTATTTTCTTATATATAATTTTATTGAAATAACATTGTTTTACTGAAATTATATGTAGTCAATGTTATGTGATCATGATTCTGCCGATGAGGTGGGGTTTTATTCTTGCGTTGATTTGATGCTCTTATTAAAAAAGATCATTAAATTCAACAAGGAATTTGTTAGCTTGTTAGATCATCCAAAACAAACCTCGGACGTCAAAGAAAGGATCAAGATCCTTATGTCACAACTTAACACATATAAGGTAATAACCATAATTTAATTTCTTATTTTTTTTAATGCACCTATATGTTCAATTATGATACTTTTGTTCTTTAACTTTACATTATCTCTCACCTAAAAAAAAACATTTTCTTTTTTATAAAGGAATATTTGAGCCCTGCTCACCGGGTTGGTAGTAGTGGCGCCACAGAGACAGAAGTCCTAGTGCGGGTGGTCATATAGTTGCTAGAGCACTATTTACTTCTCCATCTTCCACACCTCATTTAGACTGGAGCCATGACATGCACCGACAAGCATCCACACCTCAATCAGAGTCTAGAGATGATGGCAGAGACAGACTATAGTGATGTGGTTGAGATGGTTGCGTTTCTTGGAGCTAGACATGTGATAAGCACAAGGACCCTTCCTTCCGCACATTTTTGGTCGTTGATAATGGAATTCCACAAAGCACCCGTGACTCCTGCAGTTTTAATTCATTTTAATCGTTTAATGTTGTCCTAATATATAAATCATCTAGATTATTATTAATTTTAAATTAATGATTATATCTTTTTCTGTGTAGGAAACAACCTTTTATAGTCAATGTAGAGAGCAAGTCTCTCTATTTCCTTTAGTAATCTTACGATGAGGTGGAATTTCCGCATTCCAACCCCCCAAAAGGAACTTCTATGGATTATCTTGAAGGCCTTTGTGTAGACACGCTCAATACAAAAGCCACATTTGCAGTGGGTGAATATTTAAAAATATACCCAGGATGTTTAGATGAAGCTTGGCAAGAAATCTAGGTATGAGCATCCTCCCTCAACTCTAGAGAGGGAGTGGAGGTGATCATTGATGATGCAAAGAGAAGATTTTGAAAAAATGCAGTAGAACAAATAATTGGTACACCAAGGTAAATTACAAATTTTGAATTCAATACTAGCTAGCTTTACTTTAGATCTAAATAAAAGTGTTTAGCTATTATTCAATCATTTAACCTTTTAATGTTTTTAAAAAATGCAGGTTTTAGTTATGGTCACCTTACATCATCCAAAAACACATTCAAAAAGATGTAAATCATTTTCTTTCTCTTGTGTCATGAAATTTTCCTTCATTTCTCAGATACTTAAATTCAAAAAATCTGAAAAAAAATGACATATAGCATGCATAAGACATAATTTTTTTATGATCAGGAGTAATAGGCACTTTTCATATTTATAAACAAAAAATGAGACTTATCTTTAACAAAAATTGGTTCAAGATTGGTCATGTAAGAGAAAACTTCCACTGAACCACAACCCTATAGTGTAGATACCACCACCAACCTAGGCTATGAGGCCAATTACAGTGAAAAACCCAAGAAATAAGATTCTATATTTTCATCCCAACCTTTCTACTCACATTGTTACCTAACCTTCTCAACACAAAGCATTACAAGAACTGATTCATCCCAAGGACAGATATGAACTCTCTTCCACTACAACATGCAACATAAGGAATATATTCACTTTTATGTACTTCATGGTCCCTTAAATATATTATTATCTCTAGTTCTCTTTAGTGTGGATAGAAAGAGATCGATCTATTGTATTCCTTTTCTCTAAGACCTCCTAAAAGAACTATATGTGTCTCTCAAGGATATAAAGAGTATATGGGCTTGGAATGAATGAACTATATTTTCTTCCCACAATGTTAGTGTCAATGACAATGATATTATTGGTGGAAATTATGGATGACATTACCTATAACCAGCGGAATGTAGGACTCTTACACTTCCCATGGCATGAAGATTGTACTTAAACCATGCTCCCATTATTATGTGAAAAGATCTTCCCCACCAACCTCTTACATAGATTCAAGGATTGGTTGATAATTCAAAGAATATATATGGTCATTTAAGGCACATTGTAGAAAAATATGATTTCTTAGAATGACCTTGGAGATAGAGGATTTTATTTCCCATAATGTCCCCTTTCATCTTCAACTATAGTGAAATCATAGTGCCTCTCATGCCTTCATGTGTTTTCAATGGTGGGTTGCATCACCATACATTGAATCACTTTGAAGGCCTAATTACTATTTAACTATTTGAGTGAAGGTCAATTGAGTTGTGTTAGAGTCTTGGGATTGTGTTTTGTATTTTGTAAAATACACCATGTGAAACTCTTTCATCAAATCCATACATTGTCATTGACCTATTGAAATAAGTATTATCAAATAGTTTTTTTGTACCACCCGAGCACATATCTCTATTTAGACACATTTTATTTGAGTATTTCATTTCATATTGCATTATTTATTTTATATGTAACATTGTAGGTTAGAAATATTTAAGCAATTTTAAACTATAGTGAACCCATATCATCCAGCCATTTCCTTAGGCTTCATGGCCTCCTCCATTCTCTAAGTGAGAACCCCAAGCCTTAGCATTTCTCTTGAACCTCTTGTATGGAGGACGATGCACTAGATACATATGGTTAAGATGGATTTTGATTATGCATGGGTTTCCCAAGCATGGGATGATATTATATTAGGTAGACTTCATATCTAAACTTCTTGCACAATGTATTCCAAAGGATAAACTCCCTTAGATAGTGTACTTGAGTTTTACATGGTGCCTTATCTTATGTATTGTGTATGTGTGAGCTAAGAGTTTTCTTGTTTCAAGCCCACCTAGTAGCCTTCCTTTGAACTTGTACATGGTTATTTCTCATAGATGTTTAGCTATTATTCATTCATTTAACCTTTTAATGTCTTTTGAAAAATGCAGGCTTGAAGGGTGGTCACCTCCACAATCCATCCAAAACACATTTCCTAAAAGGTGTAAATCATTTTATTCTCTAGCATCATGAAATTATCCTTCATTTCCTTGTATACTTAAATTCAAAATCGAAAAAAAAAATGACACATAGCATGCATAAGACATAAATTTTTTATGACTGGGAGTAAAAGTAATTTTTCATATTCATAAACAAAAATGAGACTTATCTTTTAACAAAAATTGGTCCAAGAGATTGGTCATGTATGAGAAAATTTACATTGAACCACACAACCATCTAGTGTAGATACCACCACCAACCTAGGCTATGAGGCCACCATGGTGAAAACCAAGCAATAAGAGATTTCTCCTATATATTTCTCATCCCAACCTTTGTACTCACATTGTTACCTAACCTTCTCAACACAAAGCATTACAAGAATCGATTCATCATGATAGATAAGGAACTCTTCCACTACAACATGCAACATAAGGAATATATTCACTTTATGTACTTCATGGTCCCTTAGATATATTATTCTATCTATTTCTCTTTAGTGTGATAGAAAGAGCTTGATATATTGTATTCTTTTCTAAGAATTTCCTAAAAGAACTATATTGGTCTCTCAAGGATATAAAGAGTATATAATGGATAATGAATGATGAATTATATTTGCTTCCCACAATGTTGAGTCATGACAATGATATCATTGGTGGAAATGATGGATGACATTACCTATAACTAGCTGAATGTAGGGCTCTTACACTTCCCATGGCATGAAGATTGTACTTAACCCATGCTACCATTATTATGTGAAAAGACTTTCCCCACCTACCTCTTACATAGATTCAAGGATTGGGTTGATAAGTCAAAGAAGGTATATGGCTCATTTAAGGCACATTGTAGAAAAATATGAGTTCTTAGAATGACCTTGGAAATAGAGGATTTATTTTCCCATACCGCCCCTTTCATCTTCATAGTGGAATCATAGTGCCTCTCATGCCTTTGTGTGTTTTCTATGGTGGGTTGCACACCATACATTGAAGGCCCACTACTATTTAACTATTTGAGGGAAGGTCAATTGAGTTGTGTTAGAATCTTAGGATTGTGTTTTGTATTTTTAAAACACAATCAGCGGAACTCTTTAAGATCAAGCCATACACATTGTCATTGACTCATTGAAATAGCACACAACAGTTGTTAAAATGTCTAAGCACATTTTAGTTTAGACACATTTTCTTGAGTATTTCATCTCTATATTGCATTATTTATTTTATATGTAAACCTTGTAGGTTAGGAATATTTAAGCAATTTTTAAACTATAGTGAACTCCATATCCTCCACCCATTTCCTTAGGCTTCATGGCCTCCCTCCATTCTTATGAGAACTTCAAGCCTTAGCAATTCTCTTGAACCCTTGTATGGTAGACGATGCACTAAATACATATGGTCAAGATGGATTTTTATTATGCATTGGGTGCTCAAGCATGGGATGATATGGCCAATAGTGACTTCACATCTAACTTTCTTGCACAATGACCTGTGCTAAAACCCTTAGATAGTGGTGCACTTGAGTTTTACATGCATGCCTTATCTATGTATTGTGTATGTGTGAGCTAAGAGTTCTCTTTAGCCCAATCTCACCTAGTAGCCTTCCTTTGCACTTGTACATGGTTACTTACTCATAGATGTTTAGCTATTATTCGGTTATTTAACCTTTTAATGTCTTTAAAAAATGTAGGTTTGAAGGGTGGTCAACTCCACAATCCAAAACACATTTCTAAAGGTATAAACTATTTCTTTTCTCTCTCATGAAATTTACTTTCATTTCCTTGTATACTCTAAATTCAAAATCAGAAAAAAAAAAAAAAAAAAAAGACACATAGCATGCATAAGACATAATTTCTTTTATGACTAGGAGTATTAGTACTTTTCATATTCATAAACAAAAAATGAGACTTTATCTTTTAACAAAAATTAGTCCAAGAGATTGGTCATGTAATGAGAAAATTTCCATTGAACCACAACCATCTAGTGTGTATACCCACCACCAACCTAGGCTATGAGGCTACCATGGTGAAAACCAAGCAATAAGATTCTATATTTCTCATCCAACCTTTCTACTCACATTCTTAAGCAACCTTCCAAACACAAAGCATTACAAGAATCTTATTCATCTTGCGATAGATAAGGAAATCTCTTCCATTACAACATGAAACATAAGGAATATATTAACTTTATGTAATTCATGGTCCCTTAGATATATTATTCTCTAGTTCTCTTTAGTGTGTGGATAGAAAGAGATTTATCTATTGTATTATTTCTAAAAATTTCCTAAAAGAACTATATTTGCCTCTCAAGGATATAAAGAGTATAATGGATAGTGAATGATGAACTATATTTTCTTCCACAATGTTAGAGTCAATGAAAATGATATCATTGGTGGAAATTATGGATGACATTACCTATAACTAGACGAATGTAGGACTCTTACACTTCCCATGGCATGAAGATTGTAATTTCAACCCATGTTCCCATTATTATGTGAAAATAATTTCCCACCAACCTCTTACATAGATTCAAGGATTGGTTGATAAGTCAAAGAAGGTATGGATTCATTTAAGGAACATTGTAGAAAAAATATGAGTTATGAGAATTACCTGAGATAGAGTTACATTGATAGTTATTAATATGGTAATATTGATATTAAAATTGCAGCCTAAAATAATTTTTTTATATAAATTCAATAAAATCCCATCCTTGGTCAAAAATTTCTCCTAATTGCATATGTATCCCACTTGGTGGCTAAATATTCCCTTTGAAGGATGCATATAATGGTTTAAGACCCCATTTTTTCCCATGAGCCCTCAAATATTTATTTAGTTTATATGTCCCTTCTTTTCACTACTTTACCATGGTCAAGACACCAAGATCCACCCTTGGTATGAAAAAAACTACTATAGGCACCCATATCCCATTTTGAGATCAAAGATCCTTTTTAGAGGTCCTATGTGGTGATTTGAGTCCATGTTCATGGACAATATCCTTAAAATATTTATAATGACTTGAGTCCTTTTATTTTCTCTCCTTTGTCATGGTTATGACCCCTAGACCTATCCTTGGTGGATGAAACCACCTAACGCCACATATATCCCAAATGGAGGCCAAATATCCCATTGAAAGAAACTTTGTAGTGGTTCAAGGACATGTGCATGTTTCTATGAGCATTAAAAAGTTTCCATTTAGATCTTAAGACCCTTTTATTTTCTCAAGCATGACCATGGTCATAGTCTCCAAATCCATCCAATGTATCTAAATTTTTTTAATATTTCCTGCAAATCTCATTCATATATGTTAAATATTATAATCCCTAAATTACTAATTTAGATCATACAACCCTTGTTTTCTTTCATTGACCATGGTCAAAGCCTTGGACCCATGCCTGTGATTCTCCAAATTCTCTTAATGATGCCTTTATCCCACCAAGAGGCCAATGATTTTGAGCTCTTAGGGTGGTTGGAGTCCTTTTTCATGGACTAGGGATGATGTTGTAGTTAAAGGCATTAATCATACTTTATGGATTAAGCACCCTATTTTCATCACATAATCATGGTCAAGGCCCCAACATAAATCCCTTACCACACGTAAAATACTAATGGAAACTTCATCCAACCCTTATGCAAAATATCCCCTTTAAATGTCTCATGTTGTAGTTCATGTCTTTAATCATGGCCTATTAACCCAATAATATATTTTTTCAAGGCCTAATTCCTTAGATTTATCCCCCAACCATGGTTAAATCCTTCATAGCCATCTTTGATACATAAAATATTATAACAATACCCATATCTCACTCAAAGGTTCATGATTCACTATAGACAACATGTTATGTGGTTTAGGCATTGATTATGTCCCTTAATCCCTAAAGGATTCATAAAAAATGACCCAAGGGCCTTATTTTCATTGCTTGACCATGGCTAATTACTCAATTCACATGTCCCTAGTGCAAAATATTTCATAATGGTACACATATTCAACTTAGAGGCCAAATATTTCCTCTAAATAGATTATCTTGAAGGTGATGTTCAAGGATATTGAGCCTTACAAATCCATTTATGGAATAAGGACCTTATTGTCCTCCCTCCCTTTGTTATGGTAAAGTCCTTTAGACCCATTCCTACTATGAAAAACTCATTATTATACCCATATCCTACTTGTATGACAAAGATTCACTTTAAAGGAACTATGTTGTGGTTTGTGGTCTTGTCCATGGCCCTTGTAGGTCCCCAAAATATTCATTTAGAGCCTAAGGGATTATTGTCCTCTCATGCACATTATCAAGGCATTGAGACTCATCCCCATTATCCAAGGAATTATAGGAGAAACCATGTTCCACTTGGAGGATATGGTAATATTAATATTAAAATTGCAGCCTAAAATAATTTATTTTTTAAATAACATTACTGTCGTGACTTGGCGATGACAATCGCATCGTTTATAGGATTTGATTTATAGTCAACAAAAGCTGTCGTCGCAAGTGTGATGAAAACTTAAGTTTCTATGACTTAATTTGCTATATAAACAACAAAAGTTGTCGCCTCATTACGCGACAACAACTTAAGTTGTTGTGACGACTCTGCTGCTAATAACCAATGAAAGTTGTCGGAAATGGAAGGCCGGCGCGACGACAACTTGCTACAAAAATTTGTTATATAAACAATGAAAAGTTGTCGTCGCGAATCATCGCCACAAGTGCGACGACAACTTAAGTCGCTGCGACAAATTTTCAATATAAACAACAAAAGTCGTCAGTTTGAACCGTCGTCGTTGAAGTGCTTAATTTTACAACTTAAATTGCAACATGTATTTGCTACATAAACAATGAAAGTTGTCATTGCAACGGTCGTCTCAATTGCAACAAAATGTTGGCTTTAGTTATTTTTCCTATATTGTCGTATTGGCAATGGTATTTCTTTTTTTGTTGCAATTTTGAGAAGTTCCTTAGAACAGCCGCTACCATGGCCAAATAATTCAAGTTTGTCGCAATTTCCACGGACATAAAATGATGTTTCAGAGACTCAATATTCGCAATATCAATGACAGAACGTCGAAAGAGCGTCGAAATAGCCAAATTTAGGCAAGTTTCTATCGTATAATATTCGTAATGATAAATAACCGCAATACAATTCCCTCATAAAAGAGGATTTCTAGGGAAAAAACCCTAGCATAACTTCTACCATAATATCTATGAACTATAATGAACGGTCCATATTTACCGCGGAAATTACAATATCCATTTACAAAGGAGCTTTTCTTCCGTGGGCTTTGCCCCTAACCCCCTACATGTGGGAGGTGGTGTGTATAGTCTTCATGGGGTATAAGCATGGTTGAATACAAATAACTCTTAATCATGAAGATAATCATCCTCCACAACCAACGTGAGAGTGCACCTAGGAAGAGATTTTTAGTAGTTTGAGAAGCTGAAGTCGGGTTCTCATAGAGAACCATAGTGAATTGATTGAGTTGCAGAATCACAAAAGGATGAAGCAGTGAGGAGGAGACTCACATGAAATTCTATTTGTAACATATTTGTTGGGAAGTTTTCCTTTAGGAAATCAAGAAACTTTCCCAAGGAATTAATGGCCACCCTAGAATAGATAAAACTATGAACTAGACTAGAGCAATAGAGGATTGCTTGGTTCTTATTGGAAAGAATCTGACACTAGTCAGGGGAGTTCTCTAAGGGAATGTATGGTAGAGAAGGGACTCTCTTGTGTAGGGAAAATGTAGTTGGGAAGTGCATGATAAACCCATGAAGATCATGAGCCTCGGGAAGAAATAAACTCTTTGTTGTTTCCAATGGGTAAAGTGAAGGAGAGTAACCTTCCTCGAAATTTTCCTAATTGGGAAGTCAACCTAATCAATCCCCTTGTGGTATTATGGCTTGGCATGGGGGTCACATGTTATAGAAAGGAATAATGCATCATAGCCTAAGGTTGGGAGGAAAAGCATCCTCTCTCAAATACTTGGTTGGTTGATATTTCACCTAACATATAAAGCCGCTTTTAATTTGACATGTTGATTTATGTTTATTGGTGAAAATATGAAGTTTTATCGTTTAAATGATAAATGTGAATGCATGGAAGGAAGCACCTCAAGTAAAATGGATTATGTGACAGTTTTTTCAATCGGTTAACTTGAAACGATCCATATAACCAAGTGAATGTAAAGGTAAAGGTAGGTTGTATCCCTGATAAAACTCGCAAGCCTTGAAATGGAAAGCCAGATGACATAAACCATCACTAGCTAAGTGATGACCATAATGGGCATAACCACATGGAACTACAAGCCCTTGAATGGAATGCTTGCAAAATATTAAAATATCTACCAGGAAATTAGCAGTGAAATACCCTGATGCCTAAGGAGGGTCTCAGTGTAGCTAAGGAGACTTAAGCCAAGTAAAACTCCCTGCCTTGAAATGGAAAATTTGCAAGATATAAAACATTCATCCAAGTTTTGAGATGAGAATGTCTTAGCTAGTTTCAGAGTGAAGGGGAGAGTTGAGAGGGTCTAGTAAAACATTACCGATGAACTAGATAAAACCTTGGAATGGTTAAGTCTGAAATTAGACTATTACCTTGAAGAAAACCCATGTTGTGAGTCGGGACGATTTGCAGTCGTTGATTCGGTGTAGTGAACAGATTTGGACCATTGGCTGAATGTTTCTACCATTACAGTGACTGCATGTGAGGTTGCAAGGGGACTTTGATGAGGAAGACTCCAAGTCAAATAGGACCATTGGTTTATCAGAGAGTTGAATTGGTGAATTCTGGACCATTGATGCTAGTTACTGGTCTGTTGAAAGGAAGGTTGTCATAGGTCTAGAAGGAGGGACTGAGATAGGAGTCCGAAGATATGAGGCATCTTAGGAACATTGATCTATCAGGAGGTGTCTTGTAATATCTCATCCATTGATCTATTATGGTTCGGATCCAAGGATAATACCGTCCTTAGCACCTTGTGCCATGCAATTCTTAAATTTTGAGAGTTGGAGACCATCAAATGAAGTGGACTGAGGATTGTCATATACGCCGGGTGTAGTCATCGTGAGTGAGACGATTGAGGTTCATGAGATCAAAATGGATGCATTTTGAGGGTGAAGGACTCAAAGAGTGAACAAGATTCATCGTTTGGAGAGTGGATTTGATGTGATCTTAGTTGTATATTCTTTGTGGGTCCCACCTGATCACCTAATGAGAAGATGAAAAGATGTGTGATAATCGTCACATAGGTAGAAGAAATGAGAGTATTAGGGTCATTGGTATTCGATTCTGAGGGCTATTAGATCCTTGGGAATGTTCCATCAGAATGGATTCATCATAGAGGATGTCGATCTTGGTGGTCTGGTATTCCGATGGGAAAGAATCTGAATCGCTATAGGTTGTTGATCTGGTGGTAAGAAGTAACTCTAGTAATCTAATTGAGGGTGTATAGATACCTAGTCATTGCAACAAACTCTTTAGAGGGATTTTGTTGGTAATTTGGGGTCAAACAAGTAAGTTTTACATAGTAAACATTTTGATAAGAGAATACCCACTAAATAGTGATGAACCGAAACCAGGGAGAGTAAACCTGAACACTTACCCCAAGGAAATATAAGAAAATTGAACATCCCACCAACCCAAGAGGGTTAGGGGTTGGGTGTTAGTAGTGGTACTGCCAGAAAAAATTTCAAATCCCAGGGATTGAATGGGTCACCAAGCTCACCAATTTTAAAACACCTTTTTAATTTTTCCAAGAATGCATATTTAACATGAATGTCTATATAATGGCTAACAAAGGTTTGTTGTTTCAACACATAGGATGTACTAAATGGAAATTAGAGGTGAATGGTGAAGTGTAGCATGGAAGACACCTCACACCTCAGATATGAGTAATTTGATGGTCGGAGGTCCAGAGAAACCCCTCCGGACTTGGTAGCTACAATCAAAAGTCTAAAGGAAGACAGGAGCTCATGAGAAGAGAAGGCAGAGATGAATGCAGTGTTATTACATATATTGTTAGAAATTCAAAATCATCTGCATCAAGGCCCAACCACAAGTAATTTAGAATTCAAACAATAAGAAATATTGAAAAACGCTTCATATGCCCAAAAGCATAGACTAAGCCATAACAATGTAGGAAGGAGTTCTTCCAAGAAGAGGCATAACATGTAAAGAAAGGAAGATCTCGTGGAAATTTTCCACAGAAATAATCCACTGCAAGTCTATGTCCTGAGGATCTATGCAACAATGACACAGGATCGATTATTCCCCGTATGAAGAAGAAAAAGAGAGATTCACATAGTTCTTTGACTGAATAATTTAAAAAGGATAAACCGCCTACCTTTACTGGAGAAATCAAGAAGGGAGAATAAATTGAGGCTTGGTTTTTGGGACTGAAGAAGTATTTTCGATTAGACAACTACTTGAAAAATACCAAGGCAAATATTTCCATCTTAAATATGAATGGAGGAGACTTTATATGGTGGGAAGACCTCAAGGAAGTCAGCACCAAAGAGGAGAAAGTTGACCTGGAAGTAGTTTGAGAAGTATTTTAGGAAGGATTACCTATCAGATAATTACTTTGATGGGAAGATCAAAGAATTCCATGAACATAAGTTGGGAAAAATTACCATGGATTCATATGCCAAGATATTTTTAGAGTTGTTGAGGTATGCATTTACTTCAAGGATGAGAAAGAAAGGATACAACATTTTCTTAGTGTATTTCCACAGTCCTACCAATGTTGAATTGAGTTTGATAAACCAAAAACATTGGAGGACACCATTAGGAAGTCCAAGTGTCATTATGATCAATCTAAGAATAAGAAAGAGAATTATAAGGATTGGAAGAAAAAAAATAAGAGTGGATTCCATAAGAAGGGATTTAAATCCTCAAGATTTAAGAACTACAGGAAAGGTTCTAAGATGAGGTTTCCTACTAAAAGTGTGTATCAAGGTAATTTTTCATCTCAAAGTGGAAACAAGCCATCAAAACATGTGAGATAAAGGGTAAAGGAGCCAGCTTGTGGAGAGGAACCTTTGTTAAGAGTTTTTCCTCACAAGAAGCATGGAAATAAAATGATTTATCATGTACAATAGGCTACTATGGTTAATGATGTGGCCATAAGTTTTCCCAGAATATATGAAACTGTGGAAAATAGATATGTCGACCACCAATCTGCTGTAGTGGAGTTGGAAGGTATAATTTCCAAGAAACCCATCTATATTTTAATTGACCTTTGATCTAACCTTAGTTATGTATCACCTCAAGTTGTTGAATCATTTTCCTTACATAGAAATAAACATGAAAAGACATGGTTGGTTCAATTTTCCATAGGGACAAAGAGAAAAGTGGCATAGGTAATAGAGGCTTGTCCATTTGAAATGAGTGGACTTCATACTTAGGCAATCTTGAATATCCTACATCTAGAATCATATGATGTATTGTTAGGCATGGATTGGTTAGAAATTCACAAAGAAAAATTGAACTATTGTGAGAAGAATAGGAATATGAAGATGAAGAAGGAAATGAAAGAGTTTTTAAAGGCATTCAAAAGTGATTTTCATCTAGGAAAACATCAACATTACAACTTAAGAAACTTAGTAGAAAAATATTCCCCTTGTATGAAATACAAGTGCTTGACTCAATAGGAGGAAATGAGTTGAAGGATGAATATCACCCATTGTTGTGAGAGTTTGAGATGTTTTCCGTAGGAGGTTCCCCGACTACCCTAAGAGAGATATTACTCTTCACAATCTTGTAACCAGAGCAAGCATTCAACATCAAAAGTACCTTATGGGATGAGCACAACCCAATTGGTGCAGCTGAAGGTGCAACTGAAAGAGATCTTGGATAAAGGTTACATTAGGTTGAGTGTATCCCCGTGGGGAGAACCAACATTGTTTGGAAATAAAAAAATATGGTATATTGTGCTTGTGTATTGAATACATGCAACAAACAAAAAAATGACCATCAAGAATAAGTATCCATTTCCTAGGATCGATGATCTTTTTTATTAGCACAGGGGAGACACAATTTTATTTAAGATTGATTTGAGATCAGATATCATGAAGTCAAGATCAATGGGATAAATATTATCCACAAGACAACCTTAGAACAAGGTATGGATACTATGATTTTTTGGTGGTGCCATTTGGTCTCTGCCACACTAGCTACATTTATGTGCTTGATAAATAGTGTTCTCGTCAAGTATTTGGATAATTTTGTCTTGGTGTTTGTTGATGATGTTTTGGTGTATTCCAAGACTAAGGAAGATAATGAAGAGCATATTAGAATGATGTTACAATTATTGAGAGATCACCAATTGTATGCTAAGTTCAAAAAGTGTGAATTATTTCAAAAGTAAATCCAGTATTTATGCCACACCATCTCTCAAGATAAGGAGTAGCAAGATTTTTGAAAAGATCACAAATCATGGATTGTCTTGCCCTCAAAAATTTGACAGAGTAAGGTATTTTATGGATTGTCCGATAATTTAGAAGGTTTTATACAGAAATTCCAACATTGGTCATCCCATTACTTCATTGTAGAGGAAGGGGAAGAAATTTGTGTGGTCAACATAGTGTGAAGCTAGCTTTCAACAACTTAAGCATATTTTGACCAATGCCCCTATTTTGAATATCAAGTGCACCGAAAAAGGATTTCTTGGTTTGTAATGATGTACAGAGAGAATCAGATGGAGTTCTTATGCAAGAAGGAGAAGTGATTAGTTACAAATAGCGAAATCTAAATGAGCATGAGAAAAAGAATGTCACCCGTGATTTGGAGCTTGCAACAATTGTGCATGCATTGAATATGTAGAGAAATTACTTTGCCTGAAGGAGGTTTTGTCCCAAATTGACAAACTCTATGGTTTAAAGTATTTGTTTGACCAACAAAGGTTAAATGCTAGACAAGTTAGGTGGATGGAACTGATTAGTGAGTTTGATTTTGAGATCAAACACATAAAAGGAAAGGGAAATAGAGGCAGATGCACTCAGTTGGAGTGTGTAGATTGTTGTACTATGTTGTCATTGATGTCAAAGGATTGATTTCAAAGTGGTTGATTTCAAGTATTGTCATAGTGATGGGTTTGTATCATTGATATATTGATTATTGGTTATATGTTCATTGATGTAATTTTTTTCAAAGGGTTCATGTCAAGTGGTGTCATAATGATGTGTTGATATTAAAGGGAGTTGTATCATTGATGTCATGTCATGGCTTCGATAGGAAGAACCAAATGGATAAAACTCCAAAGTGGTCCCACTATGGTGAAATTCCTCACGGGAAGACACATTGTGGATAAAGTTCTCAAAGTGGTCGCTTTATGGTGAAATAACTCATGGGAAGACGCTTTGTGAAGTAAAAATGTTTAGGTGGTTGATGATGATTTAGGGGCTAAATTTGCCTATGGGATAATTTTCCTTGGTTTTTCCCAAAAGAGATTTGTTATCTAAAAATGATCTACCTAAATTCTATAGGATAAAAATTCTTTTACCTTAAAAATCGCTTCAAAATTTTATACAAACTATATAAAAATCCTTTTTTTTTAGAAATTTGAATATTTTTATTGAAAAAATATCGCCAAACATTTTATGGTTTGCACATGAAGGATTAGTAAGATTCGCTTCTACAATTTAAGACATTTTAAAAATAAATTTTAATCCCTAAATCATCCTCGTTGAGTATCCCAAAGAAGGTGGTTAGGGGAACCCGCCTGATTGAGGAATAATGTAATTAAGATCAATGAATTTGCAGTGAGAAACTATTCTAGATGGATAGTATATGTTTCACCCATTTTCGGGAGGATAAGGGAACATCAAACAACTCATGGTTAGAGAATTCATGGCCATGTGAAGTTGGAGAACCCCATGAGTCATATAGAAGCCCCTAGGTTATCAAAGAAGTCAAATTATTCTAGAAGCTCCTAGAAGAAGTTGACCAATCAAAGTGGTTAGTCATGGGTTAAGTGGTTGCAACAAGAAAACAATTAAAAATAAATTAGTTGCAACTAGAAGTGGAGAGTTTACTATTTGTGGATAAATTGGTTAAGTAGACAAAGTGGCTAAGTGGAAAAATTTGGTTAAGTGGACAAAGTGGCTAAGGGGACAAAGTGGTTAAGCGGATACTTCTAGAGGAAGCTACTTGGAGAGTATAAATAAGAGAGAAAGGATGTCCCATTAGCATTCTATTGAGAATATTGAATATCTACAAGTGACTGAGGTTAATAAAGGAGATGTAAGGCTAATTTCAGAGGGAAGGTAAAGTAAATAGGGACAAAATTCAAGGGAGGATAAAGTCTTTTGACGATTCTTTCTAAGGTATGATATTTATAGGTCATCTCACCATTTTTGCAATAACTTTTTTTCTCGAATGATTCAGATAATGAAATATGGGGGATGTTGAGAAAACATATCCAAGTAACATTTATACAAATTTAATCTTGTGGGTTGTTTTAGTTTTGGATTTAGACTCTATGGAAGATAGGGGTTGTTGCTAGTCCTGAAACTAGTCTAAAACAAGTGTTCCAGGTAAAAACGTTATAACTTCTTCATAACAGATCCAAATTAAGTGAGACAAAATTAATTGGTTAGATTAAAGTCCATAGTATGTTTTGTATTATTTTCATATCCATACAAAAAATATTCCACTTGTGGCATGATCTACAAGTTATGTCTCTAGAATAAGCCAGAATTCAACAAGGTCTTCCATTTGCGCTATAACTCCTTTTCTACGAGGTTCCAAGCAGTGAAACCTGGAGGAATTGTAGGAAATACACTTGAGAACATTGGTATCATTTTCAGACCTTTAGTCATTACAAATACAAAGTTATGATTGTTGCAAGTTAAGGTTGTTGACTAATCCAAAACTGGTCATGTGAGACTAAAGTAAAGTTTGATGAAAATGCTAGTCTCTTATTGTTGAAGTTAAGGAAGGTTTGTAGGTGTGTGATCACATACACCAGGTCTGTTACAGAGTTATAGGTATGTTTAAATTCATGTTTTTATGGTTACATTTGGTCATGACATGGTACATGCTTGAGGCTACATAACAGTGAGGTTTGGCACATGGTCTTGTGTAAGGGTTTATGGTATTTGGTTTATGGAGAGTATGGTGTATTTCTAGAGGTATCTTGTTGGTTAAATTGGTGATATTGTGCATATGGTTGACTTGATGATTGATATTTGTGAGTAGATTATATTTGGATGATGATATTTATGAAACAGGTTGAGGTGACATGTTGTTGTGACAAGTTGTGTTGTGCACAGTTGATGCACTTGTATTGGTATAGACTGTTGGTATAGTTTGACATATTTCTTGAGGATTGGATTCCTCTTCTTAGTTGGTGTTGAGATCTGCAGGCTGGGTATTGCATTGAGAGTTAGTGCTCTCTTTGAGTTGGTGCTCATTTTAGTTGGTGCTAATAAACCCCAAGGATTGTAATCCATAATACAAAATAAACTTATAGATATATATGGTGTTCTTTATGTTCTTTATTTCAATGGCGAAAAGTTATTTATTGTTAATATATGCCATTGAGATATGTTTACATGCAAGAAACTAAGTGTGAATAGAAGTAATGAGTAATGATGTTGTGAATGGTGATGGATAACTAAAGTTTTGTAAGAAGTCGTAAAAAGAGCCTCACACTGATTCACCTCCACCCCTCTCAGTGTGGTCGGTGTGTCCAACAATTGGTATTAGAGTAGGCCTTCACTATAAGACTTACAAGATTGAAATAGATCCATGTACACACAAATAGAAGAAGGTTGTGTATAATCAACTAACAATTATCTTATAGATGAAGATGAATATTTTTTGAAGCTCAAAAATAAAATTTTAGATTTCTTTGAAGTAGAAGATGTTTTTTATCCTAATTTTGATCTTGATGAATACATTATGGAAGCCCTAGAAAAGTACCAAATGCATACCATGGAACTAAGGAAAATACTCATGAAACAAGAAGAAGATATCAATAGACTAAAGACTCAAGTAAATGAAAAAGAAGAATCATGCCATAAGTTAGAAGCAAAATTTGTTGATCTCGGAAGGAAAGAAGAGAAGTAAAAGGTTCATGAACAACTCAACAATGTTGGTTTGTCAAAGATCACCTAATGATAAATCTGGTATTGGATACAACAAGGAAGAAAAACACTATGAAGCTAGCACTTCTAAGAAGCATGATGCAGGTCCTTCATTGTCAAAAGGTGAAAGAAAAGATGCAAGTAAAGAACCTACACAAGGCAAAGAAACTTTCAGAAGAACAAAGCAAGGAAGACACCAGGAAGCCACCTTTACACCTCAAAACAAGTTCAGAAAAGAGACACCTTCAAGGTGGACACAAAATAAAAGGTATGCAAATGTTTTTCATGGTCACTACTTTTCGTGTAATGAATATGGTCACAAATCTTTGGATTGTAGACATTATGCAAGGATCTTCGACTTCAAATTTACTCGGTTGATTCACCTTGACCTTTGACTTGTTGTCGATCTACCCTGAATTCAACCTTCAGTCAATCCACCTCGATTAGACTTTCACTGCAAAGAATATAGCAACCCAACACTTATATTGTTCACTATATGAATGCCTATTTTTTTATCTAATTTGATAGATAGATCTATTCTACTTAACAATATATATTGGAAGAAGGTGGTATTGCTTCGTTCCTTGCAATACTTCTCTTGCACCAAGAGCTTGGACATCAAGATCAAGGGCTGGAGCAGCGAGGACAACCGACGGAAAAGAGGTAAGCCATTTATCCTTCTCTTCTCATTTTGATTGTTGACATATAGAGTAGATATAGGGGGAAAGTAGAAAAACATTTGTTTCTTTCTATCTTGGACCAACGGATTCTTGATCCAAGGGTGTTTTCACCTGTCAGCAGTGGAAACTTTTCCAAAACAGAAATTGGTGACCGTATTAGGGAACAGTCATTTTGACCTTTCCTTAGTGTTTACTATCCTTTTGAGTTATTTTTTGTTACTTGATCCTTATTTATTGTATGCATCTTCTTTGATCCCCTTCCTTCATCATCACTAGAAATCTTACCAAGTCAAGAATCTGACCCTATATCAAACCTTGGAAAAGTTTTGTCTTTTTCACCAAGTTCCAGACTTTATCCCTACCCTGTAAGGGAGTACAGAGCCATATTATCTTGATTATTCCCATCTCTCAGTGTGTTAGGGGTGATGAAACCTTGATCATTGCCTTTTCTATAGTGTTACAGGGGGGATAATATCCTTTCTTAGTGAATTTTGGCCCTGCCCTATCTCCTTTCTGTCCATATTTTGTCTCAGGCTTGTGTATGAGAGTCTTTTCTACTTCATTAAGATTTTGATTTCTTTTTAAATTGATTGATTCCTATTATTTCTTATTCCTTTTGAATTTTTCCTTCTCTTATCAATTTTTAGGAGTACAATACCACTTTAGGTTAACTTGGTCCTTTTGTTGAGTCTATGTCACTTTCGGTCTAATTCCTATTACCTTTAGGCATTCAGACATGTATCATTTTGATTCTGAAACTTTTCAAACTTCTTTGTTTTCCTTTGGAATCTATTTTATTGATTTAGGAATTGGAATATGTTGTTTTAGGCCTCCTTTGATTGAGTTCTTGTTTCTCTTTGTTTTGGCTAAACATTGATCTTTCACAAGATTCAGGCATTCATTGGCCTTATCACAAATTTTTCATTGATGTTCAATCTTTCTTTGATTGGATTTAAAAGGTTTCAAAAGGGGATTTCTCTTGATTTCCATTTTATTGTTTTTTTGCAAGCATTGAAAGCTTGAGTTTTCTATTTGAAAGTAACAAGTGTTGAAGGCATCCTTGGGATTGGATTCTTTTACTTCTTATTAGCTTAGTTGAGTGCATGTTTCCTTCATCTTCTTTAGCTTTTGGATCCTTTGCAAGTGTCATTGATCTCTTTCATTCTAATTCAAAGTGAAAGAAAAAGAAGGTTATATTTTGATTTTCCATCTAATTTGAAAAGAAGGAAACAAAAAGTTTTTTCATTCTATTTTCATAGGTGGAGTTTTTGTTACACATTTTAAAGAGTTTGTCTTGTATTCTTTGGGATTTCAGGGATATTTATTTGATATTTTGGAATTTTTATTCCCTCCATTTGTTAAAGGAAAATCGGAAGTTGCATGGTATTGGGAATTTATTTGTGTTAAAAAGAAAAAGAGCTCCTCTCCTTTCCTCAGATAGAATTCATCGAAACAAAATCTTTGCATTTCATTCTTTCTGCATGGTTTTGGAGTCGAGTCATAACACCACCAATTTCATTTTTGTACACCCTATCGATTAAAAAAAACCATTAAAAGGAATGAGGCACATAATCTAAAATCGATTAGACATATTTTTTTTGATAGCAAACCAACAAGTCTAGGATATTAGGGCCTTGATAGTAGGGTGGAGAGTTAACTCTTCAAGGCCAAAGTAATGAGACTATAGAATAATAGAGTGTAAAATCTAGTAGTAAAATTTAACATTAGTCAAGAAATATCCTCTCATACAAGAGTCAAACATGAGGTCAAGCGAAGTGATCGATTGAGATTTTCCCTCTTATGTTCGCCCAGTGGGAGTATTGCAAGTTTGGGGATTTGAAGAGTGGAAAGTCCTCGGGGTGACACCACTTCTTCTGAGTTTCTGGGTCGCGGATTTGTGTCTGACATTCCTATTCCCATTTTCTAGTCTTGACTGACGATTGTACCCACCTAGTCGTTCATTGTGAATTGGTAAACATAGTAACATCTCCTAGGATTCCACACAGGTGACTACAAGGGGGGTTCCTTCTGGAAGGAAGGTTCCTTGTGGTACTTGCAAGAGATGTTCAATCTCCGATTCAGCAAACCGAGAGGGTATTTTCCTGTGAGATCTTACTTGCACCTTGGGGTATTGTTGCGTGAAGCTTATCATAATTGTTTCTCATTTTTTCATTGATGGCGTCATCTCCCATCTCTGGAATATCCTTACTTCCTTTCTCCCTATCATAATGGAGTTGTTTTATTTCTCTTATATTATAGGGACTTTGGTAGTGTGTATTGTTTGACATTTAGTAGACCCTAGGTTGAATCTACATCCATGCCAACAATTCTCGAGGATACCAACCAAGGGATCCCTTTTCACGAGGAACCTTATGTTTTTCCTTGTTTTGGAAACGTGGTCCTCCCTACATCACTACATTGACTCTTCCTGGTTTCACTGTGGGGTTACTAGTCTAGTCATTTTCCACTCTCGTGGTATTGAATTTCCGTGTTGCTTCCAAAGAAAGACCTCCACCTTAGGAAAATCAACCTATTGTTGACCATTTTCCTTCTTCACCCATCGTTTCTTATTCCATTTCTTCTTCCTTGCCTGGTGAAAGAATTGATGCTAGCAACCAAGATGCTAAGAAGAAGAAGAGAATGAAGAAATAGAAGAATAAAAATAATCAAGGGGGAAATCAACCAGCCATTTTCATGAGTGTTTATAATGTTGGAAAACCTACTAACATAGCTCACTTACTTACTATGGGGAAATGCACCTCACTTACCATTTCCCTCGTATGGATGAAGCTTCACAATTGTTGGAAGACATTTTTGTTTCTCAGAAAAAACCTATATTTTCTTCCCATGAGTCCTCTCCCAACCAACCAATGGTTGATGAAGTGGTTAGTCCGATTCAATCCTTGGATGATCACACTCTTCCCTTGGAGAGTGAAGTGGATACCACTCAAGTTTTTCTTGTCACTTCAGATTCCTCCAGATAAAGGGGAATTTCACCCGTTTCAATGGAACCCCCTCCAAGTATTGAGGTCATTTCCTTCTTGCATGCCTTTCCAAATCACTATGCAGGTTCGCGATAATATTATACATTGCACTATTGTTGAACAAGGCACTCATGTTATCATTATATCCTCAACCACTTTGTAAGCTATGGTTTCCCCTCATATTGTTTCGGTTACCCATCATCTGTTGGATTTTAACAAAATATCTAGTGAACCTTTAGGGACCCTTCCTCAACTGCCCATCACCTTAGGAGGGAAAAATGTCTATATAGATGTTATAGTAGTCGAAGGCGCCTTGGAATTTAATTTACTCCTTGGGAGGGACTATGTGTATTCTATGAAAGTTGTTGTGTCCACACTCTTTCAAGCGATTTGTTTCACTCATAATGGAAACATTGTGATGATTGAAAAACTTTCATTCGTTACTCTTGATCCACCTTCCGACCATCTAACTTCACTGAATGTTCCTTATATGAAATTGATATCCCTACCACCACAGGTTAATTATGTGGTATCATGTCCCATGCCTTCAATTATTAATGAGATGCAACCTCTCACTCTATGCTCGACTTCTTTAGACTCAGATCCAATAGTTGACATGGTAAACTCTTCAATGGGTGATTTGGAGCCTGATATTTCCCCCATTACCCCTATTGAGTCTCTTGACATACATTCTTTCCAAAACATTGTTCTTCCATCCGATGAATACCTCTTGGAAGACATGGTCAAGACAATGAGCATAGTTCGCTTTCAGTGTCAATATCATTAAAAAATGAAACAAATAACCATGATCATAGTTCACGTTATATGTTAAGATCATTAAAAAATGAAACAGATAACCATGAGCATAGTTCATTTTTTCGTGTCAAGGTCATTAAGAAATGAAACAGACCCTCCTCCAATTGAGTTGAGTCTTCCACTGGATCTAGTACATGAACCTTCATTTCCTCTGTCTATGCCAGTTGACCCTCTTTCTTCCTCCCTCTTTGGTGAACCTATTCCTATTAGTAGCCAGGAGTCTAATCAGGTGTAGAAGAAGAGTCAGCAGACGAAACAAATCTTGGGGGGCATGTCTCTAGCCTTTGGACATCATGCTGGAGTTAAGCCGCTAGATTCTACCTATCATGCTAGGGGGAAAGTACCAATATCTGAACATCATGTTGGGAAAAAACCTGGCAATGGGTATTAATCAAAGTACCAACCTTTGTACATCCCGTTGGGAAGAAACTCATCAATGGGTATCATTATGAGCATAGTTCGTTTTTAGTTTCAAGATCGTTAAAAAATGAAACCAATCCTGAGCACAATTTCATTCTCTATTTCAAGCTCGCTAAAAAATCAAGCAGACAATCTGAGAACAGTTTCATTCTCTTTTTCAAGCTCATTAAAAAATGAAGCAAACACTACGAGCATAGTTTCATTCTTTATTTCAATCTCATTAAAAAATGAAGCAGACACTTCGAGCATAGTTCATTCTTTGTTTCAAGCTTGTTAAAAAATGAAGCAGACATCTTATTGTTTACTTAATGGTTGCGCTTGATACTGTTTCATTGTTATTTTTCGTCTCGCTTGCTTATGGTCATTGAAATTATTCTTGACTCTATCCATCCACATCATGTTGCTCCCATTTTGCAGTTACCCTCTAGAGAGACACGTTGTTGTGAGTGGTCCTCGCTTTCCATGCCTACTCTCTATGCCCTATCACAGTAATTTCTTAGGAATCATTCCGCCCATTGGAACTTAGTTGCATGCCACTCGTTCTCTCTCCATGAGATTAGTCTTTGTTATTTATCGTGCTCATAAATACATGAGAATAATTTACCAAGTATACTTTTATCACTTTTTCGGGCTAATAAAAACTATACGAAAAAGCATCATTTGGAGTCTCCTTTAAGCTCTTTTCAGAATCTCTAAACATGAAAAGATTGTCTATCAAGATTGTTTCCTTTCACACTCGTTAAAAGGATTTGAAAGGGCGTCTATTCAATGTAAGTTTAACCCTTTTTTCAGACCGGATGGACTAATTATGAAAAAAGAATACTCTAGTCAACTTTGGCTAGAAGAGTTATCCCTTGTATTGTTTTATACTTTTTCGGGCTTGGGGGACTAAATTAATGAAAAATAACATCTTTGGAGTTTTCTGTAAGTTCTTTTCAGACTCTCTAAACATGAAAAGACCATCAATTTTGTCTCTGGGCTCGTAGAGTTATACATTGAAGGAATCGTATGGAATCGAACCCCTCCTTCTTTAGGTTCATTAAACATGTGATGAGGGACTCAATGAAGATGAGCTATATCAATCATTTGTTATCATCCTCAAGCTCATTAAAAAAAAAATAGGTACTTGTCGTTCATGGTGGGGGAAAATTTGAGGGAAGTGGGTTAGTTTTTTGGAAATCATTTTGGCAGTTGTTTGTTGTCTCCCTTGAACATGGAACATGTTTACGTCTTCTCTTACAATTGGATAATTCCATTGTCTATGAGTCATACAAATCCTACGAGTCATTATACTCCTTCAACCAACCCGAAGAGTGCCCCAGTTATCATCACACTATGTTTTGGTCTATATCTCAATCGATTCAATGTTTCCAAGTCATTTGTTGTGCCTCACAATGTTCAAGGGAAGTTTCAGCCCAAAAGTATTACCAACCTTCATCATTGTGTCATTATGTGCTCATTTAATCCATTATATTACATCTCTTTTCTATGTCGGTTTCATGTCGATGATGGAGGGCGCATCATGGCCCTCCTTGGACGTGTTTGTTCCTATCGACTTCAACACATTATCCAGGAATTAGAATTAGAAACCAGTTAGTACCTTGAAACCTGCATGCCCCAATGGTAGGTCTCCTCACTTTTGACAACAAGTTTACATCATTGGCCTCTAATAGAATAATTCCATGAATGTTTGACTTCAACTCATTTATTCACATTCGTTGGAATGTACTAGGGTACCTTGGGAGTCATTTTCATCATTGGTGATTTCTCTCGCACTTGTTAATGGTAAACATCAATGATCGGTAATCAAGTGGTTTCTACCATGTTCAACATCAACACATCTTTTCACATGTCTAGAATCGTACCATTTTAGGATCGGGACAAAGACCCTGGGAACTCCTCATGCACCCACCTTTGTTATGTGCCTCACCTAGGTTGTGATGGATATTATTTGAGTACTTATAAGATTCCATTATGGCCATCATGTTGGAGATATCACTAATATATATGTTGTCACATAGATTCACTTTGTGTTGGTCTATGGCTATGTTTTTTTCATATCGTAGCTCCAATATGCATTCTTTCGTGGCTACGACCTGATTGCGTCATGGAGGCATAGATCCACATTGTATCTTTGGTGGTCATATCCTTAGTCATTTCTTTCATGGATTTGTATCATATTGGTCAGCAGTCATACTTTGAGTCAGTTTATTCCGAGAATGGGTATGCCTACCTTGGGGATGATACATATATACTATGTGATGTTTTTTTTAGTTTTCGCCTGGCTCTCCTATTATAACACCCTTACACACACTTTTTTTTTAAGTTTTTTTACCATCGGTTTATCTTCTGACCTCACGCTTTAGGGCACATATGTTACACACCTATTTGTTGCACTACCAAGTGTCACACTGAAGTGTCGTAATTTCATCACCATGAGGGAGTGTTTGTCATAATCCCTAGACATGTTGGAAGAGAGACCTATCACTTGGAGGTCAAAATACTAGCTTTCACCTTGAGTTTTTGGCCTTTTTGAAGATCATCGCCCCCCTTCCCATATGGAGAGGTGGATAAACCCTAATCATCTCTCCTTTCCCAGTTATAGGGCAACGATAACCTCACCCTATGCTCAATTTTTTTGGGGGGGTGATGAAGTAGTTACAACTATCATGCCTTATTTTGAGAGGTGGTTTCCGGGAGATTTTAGTTGGTTAGAGGTTGATTCGAGCTACCCTCTATCCAAGGCAAGGTCAATCTCGTTTTTTCAGCTAAATCCTCATTTGATCCCATCCTCTCCTCAAAATTGCCCTATGGTTATGTTGCCTCAACTCCTATATAATGAAGGTCATTCTTGGGTGAAAGAGGAGGAAGAATTGGAAGATATCATAATGTTGATCTTGTGACATTCAAGGGACTGGAAAGGATATCTTGGAGGAGCTACTGAAACCTTGACATTTAGGTTGTAAATGTTTTTCTATTTATTGTTTTCCATAATATAAATTAGCGTATTCCCCTCATGCTTATATTGTTCACTATATGCATGTGTATTTTTTTGTCTAATTTGATATAGATAGATCTATTATGTTTAACAATATATATTGGAAGAAGGAGGTATTGCCTCATTCCTTACAAGACTTCTCTTGCACCAATACTTTTATTATTGAATCTGGAAGCAATACTTTTATTGAAGAATGATAATTCAAAACCCTAATCCTAGATGAAATTTATGTTAACTCACAACCAAACCCAACTCTTCAATTTTCATTATCATTATGGGTCAATTGTTTTGTTTGCAAAGCTAGTCCGAATATCTGATATCTAGATTTTATGATAAAACTCTATTACCACATAATCTGGATCTGGATGACCGAAATCCGGTTATCTAGAATTTTCTTGGAATGCAGTATGAAGATAATATCAAATCTAAATATACAAGTTGTAATAAGGTATTTTTCAAAGGATTTACAACAATTTATAAACCAATTTTAAGCAGAAAAAAGTCAATGAAATGAATGAGAAAACTAATGTTTGGAAATTTATTATATCAAATAAAAAACGGATTTAGAAAAAATTGTAAAAATAATAAAACAAAACCACACAAATTAAAGAAAAAAACGTAATGAAAATTGTTATCAAATCCTTTAAAGTTAAAAGGGAGATAACAACCCTATATTCAAAGAAAAGGGAAAAAATAATGAAGCATAAAATAATGGGAATTGTTGTATAAACAACAACATGTCCACAACAATCGGAGGTCTTATTCTAGGTTACCTTCTTATCTTATCTATGTAAAATATTAATAGTTGAACATTTCTAATTTTGGAATTGATTTATTTATATGCGAAGTAGGTATTGCTATAACATGAGATTGATAAAAATTGATCCTTGCAAGAAAGGGTAAGAAGAATCGTATTATTAGTTCAAATTTTTTTTTGGTGTATTGAAAGTGTTAATACTATTGTATCAATTGGTTGAAAATTTTCATTGATGTTTTTAAAATGTTAGTTTTCTTTGAAAATAGACAAGTACATTATATAATAGAAGAAGAAATATTTTTCTTAGTTTTTTTAGTTAATAGAGTGTGATTTGCAATTACTTATTTTTTAGGTGTTGACAAAGGCAAGAAAATAGAACATTTTACAACTTCTTATCTAGCACAAAAAAACATGTTGTAAAGAACCATTCCTCAATTCATAAGGACATAAAAACTCCATTTGGCTAAAAAACACATGATTCAAAAAGGGGAAATGTTAGTACATGTCATACCTTGTATTGTCCATTTTTTTCTTAATGAAATATGTAGTAAATTGATTCTACATCAAGATTTGGCAAGAAATGTGGTTAGTTTAATTGAAAATTTTGGTCAAGTTATATGTTAATTTCAAGATGATGAATTTAGTCTTTTGATAGTATTAACTATTGTGTAGTGTTGTTTCAGACTTTTTTAATTGTTTTACATGAATTGAATTATGCCATATTTAGGTTCATCACAATATCTTCATACAAGTAATTCAATCTAGGTTGTGTCTGCGATCTCATTTTGTAAGAACTTCATAATAGAATCAACATTAAGCAACCACAAGACTTCTAGACATGATGGGAAGTGAAGTATGGAGGTTTTTACTGGCAAAAGTTTTGTAAGAACTTCATAATAGAATCAACATTAAGCAACCACAAGACTTCTAGACATGCTGGGAAGTGAAGTATGGAGGTTTTTACTAGCGAAAGTTGAAATTTCATACTTCCATCTCATTATTGCCAAAAATCTCAAACTAAAGAGCTCTACTTAGTGTCTAGATCGTTACATATTATTGTGTATTAGGTGAATTGTTGTATTGTAACTTTCAATTATGTTGTGATTCCTCAATTATGCTATTATCATGAGTTGTTTTTAAGGAAAAATGTCTTAATGAAACACAATTTCTATTAGTAATCAAAGTAGATTAAATCTAGTAAAATTCTATTATGTGTGTCATAGTTCAACAAGTAATTTTATTTTTGTTAAATGTATTTGTCCATAACTACTATTTTGATAAAAATATTAGTTATATTTAAAAGCTTCATTCTTTTAAGACTTGAATCAATGTTGTTTTAACATATGACAACTTTGTAAAAACTAAATATTTTCATAAATAGTTGCTTGTTAAGAATAGATTCTATATTATTTAAATTTAGTAGTTAGTAGTTGCATATTTTCTTTTTATTATGAAGCTAGTAAATTGTCATTTTATTTAGATTCATTTTTTTAATTTGCATTCTCCATTCATTTTGCAAAACACATAAATTGAATTCTTATCATTTTTCATGCACCTACTATAATAAAAATGAAAACCTTTAAATTTAACACCCTATAATTCAAAAAAAACTAAAAAATTTACGTGTTATCTTATATCTTATATGGATAGGAAAACCTTTAAATTTAACAACCTACAACTCAAAAATATTAGGAAATTTACTTGTTATCTTATATGGTTATTTTTATTTATATGCGTATGTGACATATTAGAAAATTTACATGAATATGTGACATAATAAAAGGACAAAAAGCAATTGTAATATATCAATTGAGCCCATTTAGATTTATATGTTATATTCCAAGCAATAATTGCTTTGGGAAAAATGTTGAAAACCATTTTCTAAAGTAAATATTCCCGACATACCATAAAACAGTCAAAATATATTTCTGTAAATAAATGTTAAATTCATAAMGAGTCCAAAGATATTTCTTTAAATCAATGTTAGATTCCTCTAATATGACACTTTTTTTTTGGATGTGGTTTACACCTGTGAGAAACTATGCTTTTGACATAATTTCCATGTGTACACTAAGCTGTAATGCTAATGTTAAATTCATGAAAGAGTCCAAACATATTTCTTTCATCAACGTTAGATGCTTCTAATATGCCATTTTTTGGGGTGTGGTTTACACATGTGAGAAACTATGCTTTTGACATAAAGACCATGTGTACACTAAGTTGTAATGCTTTTGCAAATGTATTTATCTAATCATAGACATTAAATAAGAAAAATTAAAATGGGCAATTTTTTTTTTTTAAGGATTTTTATATAAAAATAGAATTGAATATATATATATATATGTATGTATGTGTGTGAAGTAATGTATTTTAAAAAGTATAACTATGATTCATTATAATTTTCACATAAGGTTTGTATTTAAGAAAATTATCACTTATATTTTAATTTTAAACATTTTTTTCAAATTATTAAAAAATAGTTATACATTTTATTTTAAATATATCATTAGTTGTAATATACACAAGTTATATTTTCAAATTTAAATGACCAAAAAAAATATGTTTATAACTTAAAAAACCAATGATCATTTTTCTCAAAGTGCCTTTTCTAGTTCATTGATACTATTGAATTCTTACACATAGAGCTTTCTCTAATCCTAAAGTCTACAGAGGTATACATACCCTTCCTTCCTTGGGATTTGAACTTGTGACCTCTTAGGAGGAAACACGTGTTCTTATCCATTAGGCCCACTCGGGCTGTATCTCATTCTTAACCATTAAATCCATTCCTTAAAACTAATTAGCAATCAATTTCCTTAACTCAATTATTTCCTTGGAATTAAAAGTAGAAGGAGGTGGGCACAATGAATTCCAAATTATAAATAGAGAAATTATTTCTTGGTGAGGGAAAAAGTTAGAAGAAGCATTTGGTAGTAATTATAGAAGGCATATAATTTAATTCCAAATATGGATATGTGTTGGCAAGATAGATGGACCATGGGCCTACCATTTATGAATTGCAATTGTATCATAGCATATCAATTCCTACCCTCAAAAGGATACTCACTCAATTATAGAATTTGTTAGAAGGTGAATAGTTAGTTTCCATTGACCCCAAGATTGGCACAAGAAGAAGGGGGAAACAACATATAAACCAAATCGTGGATGATCCTTTGAAGACTAATGATGTAGAGCTTTAATTACTTCAATTGGAGAATCAAATTATGCCAGAGATGAAAAGTTTATCCATTAAGTTGTTACATGTGCGAAGGAAATAGAAACAAGCACCTCAAAATTTTGGTATAATCCTAGGAGAGGAGAGATATTATAAGGAAAATAAAAAGGAATCTGAGACCAATACCAAGATCAAGACTAGATAGTGCAACCATAGTAAAACTCAAATACTAAAAGTGGACATTGAACTATATGTAGGATAAGTTGATGCCCTTAATTGAATCAATGACAATAAATAAATTATCTTGTTATTTTTATGAGGGGGAAGCCAACAAGGAGAAGGAAATAAAGTGGAGATGAATCCATCCATGGAAGGATGTGATATGTAATATACCCAACACCCATGTTGAGTCTTGTCATTGCGAAAAACAACTAAGCCTGCTAAACTTCTAGTAAAAATTCCCCATACATTTAACAGGAAATCAAGGGGCAATAGTCCCATAAATTTATAGCAAACATCATGATTATTTATCCATGCATTTGATAGGCCTTATAATAACAACAATAATGTTACTGCATCCTTGGCTTCTTACTTTACTTTGTCAACCTGTGGTTCATACAAACTTGAGAGGTGTTGTGCAATGTATATGTAGTATGCACTGACAGTAGTATAGGTCTGAGATTAATCAAGAGTTGAAATGCAGGAAATGGTGCAAGAAATTGAAATGATAGGAGAAAGCTTTAAACTATTGTTTGAATGTAAAGCACACCAAAATGGAAGATCGAGTAATATAGATTTCAGGAAAAGGAGTTTATTCTAATGCCATGAAATAAAGCATACTAAACCATGGAAAGAAACAAGAATGCAAAATATGAATTATTTATAGTGTATGACAAAAAACGGTAATTAAAGAAGATAACTTAATACATGGACTAAATGAGTTACTTTATGTCTAACCCTTGGATAAATAGCAAGCCATGTGTCTCTTTATTATTTGTTGCTATTTTCATGAAAAGAAGATTAAGCTAAATTGAAATCTGGAGCTAAAACATTCCTACAAGAAACTCCTATAGGAAGCTAAAAAGAAGTCTAAAACGATAGTATGAGTCTTATGAAGCATCAACAAATCTAGAATAAAATGAAATGAAATATATATGAGGTTATTTTCGTTGAAAAGACATCCAAGAGTGTTCCAATATGTCATTGAACCTTTCTATAGGATACATGTTGAAACTAACCAGTTAATGACAAATTGAAATAAACCACAATTAATCATGTAAAACTATATTAATCTACAAAAGAGAATGAAACGCTAACTAACGATTAATTAACATACAAAAAAGACTAAATCCCACAAATCTCGGGATTTTTTTATAGTCGACTCCAAGTTGTATTACCAATCGACTACCAGTTGACCTTCATTTGGTCTTTAGTCAGTTGCCACACGTCCTCCTGTCGACCTCATGTTGGTCTACCTCTTTGACTTTTTTTCGATTCCTTTACCATGTCGAACTGCCTCAACCTTGGACATCGAATTTACCTGGTCGATTCACCTTGAACTTTGACTTGTTGTCGATCTACGTCAACTTCGACCTTCAATCGATCCACCTCGACTAGACTTCCACTACAAAGAATATAACAACCCAACATTCTCCCACTTGTTTTCTTCGTTGTTGAAACATAAACAAGAGATTCATGAACTTTCGTTCACAGAACCAGGGAAACAATGTCCATTGCCTCTCTGCACCAAGAGTCTGCACCAAGAGAACTTCACAACACTCACAAACTTGGTCAACGACTTTGCTATGTTTTCCAATATGTATACTTTCTCCAGTAGAACCTTGTTACCTTCCACTATGTCTCTTACAAAATAGTATTGTACAACAATGTGCTTAGTCTTTGAATGATACGCAAGGTTCTTTGCCAAAAATATTTTGTTTTGACTATCACAACTTACCTTCATAGCTCTCTTCTCAAACCCAATTCTTGAACACAGCCTTTGCATCCATACCGCTTCTTTTCTTCCATGAGTGGCTACCATTTATTCATCTTTTGTTGTTGAAAAGGATATGACCCCCTTGTCTCTTACTCATCCACCTTATTGTTCCACTGAACATCTTGAAGACATATCCGTTGGTCGACCTTTGTCGATCCAGATCTACAGCCCAGTCGACGTCGACAAAGCCATGTAAATTTAATTTACCATTGTCACCTCCAGGTCTTTCTTGGTAGGATATAGCATATTCCTTCATGCCACACAAATACCTGAATACTCTCTTGACAATTATACAGTGCTCCTTTAAAGGTGTCGACATGTACCTGCTCAACACTCCCACTGCATGGGAAATCCCTGGCCGAGTGTTGACCATCGCATAAATTAGACTACCAAAAACAATTGCATAGGGAACATGTGCCATGTCCTCTATTTCTTACTATGTTTTTGGACATTGTTCAACAGTAATCCTTGCTCCCATAGGAATTGGCACATTCACTGGTTTGCAATCTTGCATGTTGAACCGTTTCAGAACTATTTCAATATACTTCGTCTGATTAACCCAAATATTTCTAGTGGCTCGATCTCTCTTAATCTCCATTCCTAGAATGAAGCTAGTTGCACTGAGATCCTTCATGTCGAACTTGGAGAATAACTTATTTTTCACCTCCTTTATTGCATCCATTTTTTTTTCTAATCAACAACATGTCATCGACATACAAAGCTACATATATGAAATGACCACCTTCTCCCTTGGAATATATGCAGTGATCAACTTTGCTTCTCAAAAATCC